>APFE030056369.1:59221-97038 GCA_000404065.3 Pinus taeda | reverse complement strand
CCCCCCCCCCCCTCTCAGTATTATTTTCAACAAGTTGTAGCTCTCTGCAGGTTGCAGCCTGCATACTAGTAAATGACTACACCAGTACAGAATCATTGTAAAAAGAAGTTTCTAATTGAAAGAAGATAGATACATATTGCAGCAAGTGGTTTTCACCCACATTGGGTTTCCACCTTATATCTGGTGTCCCTTGGTGTGACTGTCTATTTTTGTTGTTCCTATTCATTATTATATGGTTCTGACATACAAATTAATGGTCAACATTTGAAGAATAAATTAAATTATAAATCTAGAAGATATATGAAAAGTTTCAATAGTCAGATATGCAAATGTTTTTATAAATTGAAAAGAATTTGATAATACTAATTCAACCCCCCCCCCCCCCCCCTCAGCATTATTTACAACAATAAGAACTCCAATATCAACATTCCTAATATCAACATTCCAGAAAATACAATATGCAAATCATGTCAATTTGGTAAGAAAACCAGATGGCACTTCCCTAAAAAGGAAGGATTAGCTAGTAAGCCTCTTGAACTTGTTCATACTGATTTATGTGGACCATCAAGGAAAAGGTCACCTCGTGAAGAAGAATATTGTATATTTTTCATTGATGATTTTTCCAAAATGTGTTGGATAGGACTTCTAAAGCATAAAGATGAAGCATTTGAAAAGTTCAAAGCCTTCAAATCTTTGGTTGAAAATGAATCAAATCGTAAAATCAAATGCTCAGATTTGATCGAGGAGGGGAATTTACCTCAGATGAATTCTTTGACTTTTGTGAAGAAAATGGAATAAAAAGGCAATTCTCCACCACAAGGACTCCTCAGCAAAATGGAGTGGCAAAAAGGATAAACAGAACTATTCAAGAAATTGCTCATGCTATGCTAGATGAGTCTGGAACCCTTGCAACCTTCTGGGGTGAAGCTGTAATTGTTGTCATCACTATTCTCGACCAAGAAAATGTTCGAGTAAACAACACTCAAACTCCTCATGAAATTTGGTATGGTAACACTCCTACTGTAAAATACTTCAAAGTTTTTGGAAGTAAATGTTACATCAAAAGCACTGGTGAAAAACTTGGTAAGTTTGAACACAGAGTAGATGGAGATATTCTCCTTGGTTACTCTTGTCGAAGTAAAGGATATAAATGTTATAATTAAAGATTTGGGAAAATTATTGAAAGTATTGATGCTGTGGTTGATGAAGCATGCAAAGATCCAAAACAAATAAAAAACGAATATTATGAAGAAGATGAGGATTATCTTCCCACATCAAATCAGACTAATTCTAAAGAAGAAACTAATGAAGCACCAGAAGAAGAGATAGTAGTAGAAGAAAAGACTCCGTCCAGGTATTTTTAGAAAAATCATCCAGAGACTCAAATTTTGGGACAAAAAGAGGTAGGTGTGCAGACAAAGAACTATTATAGAAGCTTCAAGCTATCTAGCATTGCTATCCTCCACTGAACCTCAAAATCTAAATGAAGCATGCAAAGATGAATGTTGGGTCAAGGCCATGAATGAAGAACTTGAGCAAATTGAAAAGAATAATACTTGGGAATTAGTTCCTAGACCTCATGATAAGAATATCATAGGAACTAAACGGATATTCAAAAGCAAACTGAATGAAAATGGAGAACTTATTAGAAACAAGGCTGGACTTGTTTGTAAAGGATATGCTCAACAAGAAGGTATAGATTTTGAAGATAATTTTTCACCTGTTGCTAGACTTGGAGCCATAAGAATGTTCCTTGCTCTTTCTAGTTTTCATAAATTCAAAGTATACCAAATGGATGTAAAATATGCATTTCTTAATGGAGACTTAGAAGAAGAAGTCTATATTGAGCAACCAGATGGATTCATTCTTGGAAATGATGCAAAACTTGTATGCAGACTCAGAAAGGCTCTCTATGGTCTAAAACAAGTTCCAAGGGCCTGGTATTACTATCTTGACAAATATCTCCATCAATAAGGTTTTTCAAAGGGATCAACGAATAACAATCTATATACAAAGATTGACAATAATAAATTGCTAATACTTGTTGTGTATGTTGATGATATCATTTTTTGTAGAAATGAAGAAGCCATGAGTCAGAATTTTGCTTTAGTAATGTAGCAAGAATTTGAAATGTCCCTACTTGGTGAGCTTACATATTTTCTTGATCTACAAGTTCAACAAAATAAAGATGGTATTTTTCTGTCACAAACCAAATATCTCAAAGAGATCTTGAAAAAATACGGCATGGAAGATTCTAAACCAGTATCTACCCCAATGGTAACATGATGCAGTCTCAGCTCAAATGATTAATCAGTAGTAGTACATCAACCAACTTACAGATCCATCATTGGCAGACTACTTTATCTAATAGCTACCTGACCAGACATCATGCAGCCAGTAGGAATAGTTGGAAGATTCCAAGCAAATCCAAAGGAATCACACCTTCAGGTAGTCAAAAGGATTTTCAAGTATCTTTAAGGAACACATAATTTTGGTTTATGGTATCTTAGAGATACATATCTTACACTTCATGCATATACAAATGTAGATTGGGCAGGAAGCATTGATGACAGAAAAAGCACTAGTGGTGGTGCTTTCTATATGGGTTCCAAATTAGTGTCTTGTTTCAACAAGAAAAAAAGTTCAATTGCCTTATCTACAGCTAAGGCAGAATATGTGGTTGCTGCATCTTGCTGCACACAACTCCTTTGGATGATGCAAATATTGCAAGACATTCAGATCACATGTACTCCACCCATCTCCATTCTATGTGATAATACAAGTGCCATCAGTATTTCAAAGAATCTAGTCATGCAGTCCAAGACCAAGCATATACCCATCAAATATAATTTTCTACGTGAACAAGTGCATGAACAAAAGGTCAAATTGGAGTATGTTCCCTTCAAAGAACAGGTTGCTGATATATTCACCAAACCACTACCTAGAGAGACATTTGAATATCTTAGACATAATCTGGGAGTAGTTGATGCACATCTTGCTATTAAATCCCATATGTTTCAGATAAATATGGTTATACACGAGTTTCATGAAGTGTAGTCGCATACATATGCTAGTTTCTGTAGATATAGTTTCTTATATGTTAGTTTGAAGAAAAGCAAGAAGAAAGGTGTCTGATATGGTTTAGTGAATTTTCTGTTCTGCTTGATGATGGTTATAGTCTGTGGATGTCATGTGGAAATATGTTGGCTCTCATAATTTGTTGATAACTTGATGTATATCTGATTGATAATGATGCCTTGATAACTCTTCTATTATATGAAATGATTAGACCTGACATTGATCATCTGGCATAGGTTCAAGGGGAGCATATGCTTCTAATAATGCATTGTGGGCATTATCTTAGAAGATCTTGGTACAGATTCACACAATTATTTCTAATTCAGGTGGAACTGGTTTAAGGGGAGAACATGGTTGCTGGTATGGATGCTGATTGATAGATGCTACTAATGATAGTTGTTGATGACTATCATGGTCTTGTTTAAGATATTTGTTCTCTGTTATATATGTCATGTATATTTTTTTTAATGAAAAGGTCATGAAACGACCTAATCTATTACCCCACTATGCATGGGATGGATGATGTAATGTTTCTTGTTCTAACATGTATAGACAATTGGTATATCCCCTTGGTTGGGTGGATGAGTCAAACTTGGTATATCCCCACTTGGTTGGGAGATGGATGTATGTATGAGTCATTGGTGATAGGAAGGTCATTTATGATGTATGTATAGAGTCATGTTCTTCTTTTAGAACATCTTTTTGTAGACCTTGCTTATATTCAAGGGGAGGATGGACTTGATCATGGAGCTCAATAGCACTCTTTAGCATATCAGAGAATTCAGCATGTACTCAGGGGTAACATAACCCTTTTCCCTTGATGACAAAGTGAGAGAGTCACTTGGGGTTGCCATCAAGTCTAAAGGGGGATATTGTTGGCATTATGAAATAGGTGTTGTCCTTCATGGTAACTCACTCAGATGACAGATAATAGTTCAGTAGGTTAACAGCACAAAGTTCAGATTAGAATGAAGAAAGAGAGGTATACGCAATTTCACCATTGGCCAAGCTGTGTATACACACATGTTCACTATATACAAGTTGTGTATACATACACATGCACTTTCACAGAATGCAAGGTGCGTATATCTTGTAAAACTAAGTTTTGGTCCAAGGTATTTGGTCCATGGCATTTTGATCCATGGTATTGGTCCAATGTATCTAGTCTGAAGTATTGACCCCAGGTATTAAGTCCAAGGTATTGGTCTAAGTGGTTGCGGTCCATGGTATTGAGTAAGGGCTAAGACTATAAAAGGAGGGGAAGATCATTAGGCCAATGTACTCAAGAATTGAATATCTGATGAAGAGAAAGATATAGTGTGTAGGTTATTAGGTTATGGTGCATAGCTAGATCTGAACCAAGGATGAACCTTAGCACTTGATGAAGGATAAGATCTAATGATGGGTCAAGATCTTAAGGCTTGAAGTGAAGTATCTTTATATGGTTTTATCATTTGTCTAAATAACTGGTGTACGTTGTAGTCTGTAAATATGTTGATCTAGGTATAACTAAAATCTAGAATTGTTGTAATGTTTAAACCATCATTTATAGATCTGTACGCAAGGTCACTTTAGAAAAGGCGCGTATACACATCGGTTCTGCATATCAAAAGAATGTATACATCTTAAATTTGATTTGTAGATCTGTACGCAGGTTTGCCTTGAGAAAAGAGTGTATGCACACAGGTTTGACACATGGAAGTAGTGTATACCTTATAAAATAAGTTTTAGCTGCTTCTGGTTGTTGTTGTAATGTTCTGGGTTATGGCTTGGGTTCTGGTTACTGTATTCTTGTTACAACATTCTGAAAGATCAGATTGAAGGGTTGTCAAAGTAATTGTTTGATTTAGCTGTGGTTGGTGCAAAGGAAATTGGTTGATGCTGATATATATTATGATTGGATGATGTTATTAATGGACCCAGTCTGAAAATTCATGAAACGTGGTCCCTAGAAGAAAAGAGAAGGTTGTATCCTTGTGTATACCGGCACCTATGTACTAGTAAATATATCAGCTAGTACAAGAGCTAGGGGGTTGTAGCTTCCTTTCAGCAGAAGCTGGAGAATGAGAGAAGGTTGTAGCATTTTGTAGGTAGAAGCATGCGTGCTAGTATAAGTCTGCACTAGTACAAAAATTATAAAAAGAAGTTTCTTATTATTAGAAAGAAGATAGAGACGATTGTAGTAGGTGGTTTTCACCCACAATGGGTTTCCACCTTATATCTTGTGTTCATGTGTGTGATTGTCTATTCTGTTTTTACTACACCTGGTTACTGTTTATGTGGTTCTTATGCACTAATTAAAGATCAATATATGGTGAATTAACTGAATCATAAGTTTGCAGGATATACGCTAGTTGCCTTAAACACAATTTCATATACACATGAGTTCCATTAACTAAAGTAGCGTATATGAATCTGATTATGGAAATGAAAAATTGTTGACTTGCTAATATTGATTCAACCCCCCTCTTAGTATTATTTCCAATAGTTAGTATGCACAAATGTTTGATAGCCTATAATATAATGCATGAATTTGTTTATTGAATGAACAATAGCCAGGAGTTCCTTTTCGGTCACTGTATAATTTAGTTTAGCCTTTGATAAGTTCTTACTAATAAAATAGATAGCATAAGGTAGTTTTTCATCTATCTGACCTAGGGCTGATCCTATGGCTTTCTGTGAGGCATCAACATGAATATGAAAGAGGAGCACCCAATTTGGTCCTTGGAGAATCGGTGTTGTGGTTAACTTATCCTTTAGGATGTCTAAGGCCTCTTGACAGCTTTTTGACCATATAAAATTAGTCTTTGGCCAACAAACCAAATAAAGGAGAGGCCAACTTGATGAAGTCCCTTATGAACCTTCGGTAGTATCCAACTAACCCTAGGAAACTTTTGACATCTCTCTACTTTTGAGGAGGTGGGACCCTTTGGATGATAGCTATTTTGTTTTGGTCCACCTGCAGTCCTTGCTGAGATATCAAATGACATAGCACGGTCCCTGCAGTCATTAAGAATTCACATTTTTCAAGACTGAGAGACAGGTTCATTTCAACGCATTTGTGTAGTAGTTTTCCTAGGTTAGACGGGGCTTCTTGAAAATCACAGTGATAAGGTGTAAACTCATCCATATAAATCTCCACCACACCATGGACTAATTCGGAAAAAATACTCAAGACTGCTCATTGGACAGTGGCAGGAACATTGCATATGCCAAAAGGAAGGACCCTATAGGAAAAAGTACCCCAAGGACAAGTGAATGTGGTCTTATCCTGGTGTTTTGGGTAGATCTGGATTTGGTTGTACCTACTAAATCCATCTATGAAAGAGAAAAACCTTTTCGCTACCAGGCCATCTAGCACTTGGTAAATGAAGGGTAAAGGAAAATGATCCTTCTTTGTGTTTTTGTTCAACTCCCTATAATCGACACAATTTCTCCACTTACCATTTTTCTTGGGAACTAACATATGGAGAGACCCACTCACTATTGGATATAGGGTAAATGAATCCTACACCCAACAGTTTTTGCAGTTCTTCTTTGACTATATATTTAAGAGCTGGATTCATCCTCCTTTGTGGTTGTTGGACCAGCTTGCAACCTTCTTTGATGTATATGTGGTGAGTACACACTGATCGCTGTACTCCCTTCATTTCCTTGTAACTCCAAGAAAAGGCTTCTAGATTTTTCTTTAACATGTTGCATAGCTTCTCTTCTTCGAGAGCAGAAAGAGATGGACTGATTTTCAAGGTTCTCTCTAGGCTGAATTCTATGGTTTTGACACGAAGTGGGTTGGAATCGACCAAGCATAAGTCAATTGGATGAGTGTTTTGGGTTTCCTTTACTTCTTCTTCTAAGGGTAATGAACCAAGAGTTGGAATTTGGAGTAGGTGTTCAATCAAGTCATCCTCATCTTGTTGTCCTCCACCCATGGTTATTTCTAAAGCATAAAGTTGGGCGGAATAAACTTCATTGTCTTCCTCCTTCTCCAACCATAAATGTAAGTCATGCTCTAGAGAAGGTTGAGCAAGAGGGCATAGGGCTAACTTCTTGGACATATGCCCATTCTTAATGGTCAGATTCCAAGCTCTACAGCTAATGTAAGCATCGATAGTGGCCAACCATGGCCTCCCAAGGATGAGAGGGTAACCAGTAAGATTAGCCTTAGGTTGGAGAACTAGGAAATCTGCAGGGTACTCCCAAGAGTCAATGCAGACCATCATATCCTCTACAATTCCCTCAGGGGTTACTGTGTAATGGTTTGCATGTTGCAGAGCTGTTGTGGTCTTCCTCAATGAACCTTCGAGGTTGAGCTTGAGCATGGTGTCCTTGGTCATCACATTAATGGAAGCCCCAAGATCGATCAAAGTGTGTGGGACAATGGTGCCATTGATGTGCACATCTACTACAAGGCTTCCAGGGTCCAAATATTTTGGACAGATTACCTACCCCAACATTAAGTCAAACAGTTGCCCAATGACATTAATGGTAGGGGAATCCTTTTTTTGCCTCCCTGGATGCTTGAAGTACCTATCCTTAATCATCTCATTATAAATGGGAACATCTTTTATTTCCTGGAGAAGTGGGATCTTTACACATAGATTTTTCAATTCTCCCAGAAGTTCAATTTCTTCTGGGGTAGGCTAGAGGGGTTGGGCTAATCTCTCAGGAAAGGGTGGATTTACTTGAAGGTTGCTTTCCTCTCTTTCTTCCTCAACCTCCCTAGGTGGAGGTGGAGGTTGGTTATCTGGGAGAACTCTCCCAGATCTGAGGTTAATCTCCTGGATTTCCATAGCATAAGCTGGATATCATGTCTCTCCACTACATACTTGCTGAGCCTGCCTATTGTTCGGGTTTGGATTTGGTTGGGCAGGCATCTAGGGTTGCTTAGGTGGAGCAGAGTGTAGGAGATGTGGTTGGGCAGGTGGTGGATGCAATAGAACTGGAGCATTGTTGTATTGGGGCCTCCACCCCTAGAGTGGTGTATTCCACTGAGGTTGTGGCAAAGCATAAGGTTGAAATGACTAGCTAGCAAGATGGGAGTGATACTGAGATGCATAGGACCAAGGAAGGGGTGTAGACCAGGAAGGATGAGTAAGGGGCCCCCAAGAAAGTATGGTTGTGGCTTGGTTGGGGTTGTAATATGCATGGGACGACCCTCGCATGCCCTAATGGTATGGTCTAGGCCCATGAGGTCTCCTTTGGTTAATGTAGCAAAGCTACTCAGTGACCCCTTTAACCCCTTGATATACAACTTTAAGTCCCGTTAAAGAAGGGAACTTGTCTGTGGAGTAGTTTTCTTCATAGACCAAATAAATTTCAATAGAGTTCAATGGAAATTCATTCTTAGGATGCCTCCTGGTGCATCTAGGAAAAAAATTGGCCAAGGCTCTCACTGCTTCCTCCTCCTTCCTCTTAATGTTCATGGTGTCCATTTGCATGGCAAGGGTTTGCAACATCTCACTTTTGAAATCTTCCAGCACGTTTCCAATTTCACCCTTGATTGATGAGTTGGAAGATGATGTACTAGCCATAGGTTGACTACCCCTACCCTTTTTCCTGGCTGCCCTAGAATGGTTTCTAAAGAGAGTCTTGATATCCTCATAGGGTAATTGGTAGACATCTCCTCCTGCTAGAAAATGTAAGGTATCCAAAAGATCTTCTCTTACTAGCCTAAGCAGGACCAACTTTAGTGACTCAGGCTCAAGTGTGCACCTAGCCGTTTTGTAACTAAGCTAGAATCTTTCTTTTTAATCCTCTAAGGATTCATCATTGCATATGGTCATCCTGAAAATTTCTTCTTTAATATCCTTTGACCGATAGTAGTCTCGATATTTTTTGTTAAAGGCTTGCTACATCTGATCCCAGGTTGTGATGCTATCTCCAGGTAAAACCATGAACCAACACAATGCTACACCCTTGAGGGTAGATGGAAATAGTTTTAACTTTTTCTCATCATCTGTATAGTCATAGGTTCGGCATATAACAACAAACTCAAACAAGAAAGTTTCGGGGTCCTCTATGGTCAGGCCATGGAAATGAGGTAGGGAAAAGGGGCTTATATTTTTCATCTTAATGTCCCCATTATTTTCCCTGATGCAGAAGGCACCCTCAACTCTCTCTCTATTCCCTCTGTCATTTTGGTTTTCAGCCATTGGTTCAATAGGAATGGGTTCCTTTTCTTCTTCTTCCTTCGTAGGTTCTTGAAATATGTCAGGTTACTCACCTAAGGCTTCCTCCAATTCATAGCCCCAAAAGAAGAGAGAAGGTTGGTTGTTGGATGCAGTGGGGGTATTTGGCAAAAATATCCCTAAGTTGTCCCTATTCCTACGAGGCATGAAAGGAAATATTTTTGGTTTGGTTTTGTATTTTTTTTTAACATGGAGAGTACTTGCAGAATTGAAATTGCTGATTAAATGAAAATTACTAATAGAATGGAAAAGCTACTTGCTAAATTTAAATCTTACTTGCATAACGGAAAGGAAAGCAGATAATGCAAAATTAAAGAAAGGAAACAACTAGATTGCTTTTGCAGAAATAAGATATGGTGAGATATTGAAGACAAGGAATAGAAGAAAAGAAAGCAGTAATCAAATTCTACTCAAACACCTCCCCGGAAATGGCGCCAAAAAGTGATGAGTGCTAGTATTGCAGCAACGATGATGCAACTCCTGGGCTACCAGCTTTACTTATCAGCCTGGGGTTTGTACAAACTTGTAGGTGACACTGTTGTATGCACAAGTAAAAGTGATGGTCATGCCTGTTGTCATTGGTCAGCTGGTGAGAGACCACTGGGGTTCCAAGCCAGACTTCTATGGAGTCACAAGAAGCTTGATCCTTTGATGGAAGAGATGGAAATCTATTCTAAGAGAGTTACTCTACTGCAGTAATGGAGAATGTCAACATGTAATGCTAAACCACACCATACACTAATTAACCATTGAAGAAGCTATGCTAAGCATAAATGCTAAATCAACATAAAACAAATGCTAATATCTAAGTTGTAGAAGTAAGAAGCATCAAACAATACTGATGTGCAAGTAAAGAAACTAAACTAAATCTATTTCATATTTTTGGTCCTTTTATGGAAAATCAAGTATGTAAACTAATTATTCTTGTGGATGTGACAGGTGGAATTAAGGGTGTTTGAGGATGGCTAGAAGGTTTATGAAGTAGTTGGATGGTGTGGAGGGTCCCTAGGAGGATTTTTGTGACTTCCTAGAGGTTTTCCATAAATTCGGCCTCAAAATAGGTCGTTTCAGGAAAACCTACGATGTACTAGAAACCTACAGGATGATCTTGTAGGAATTATAAGAAATCTACAGGATACAACCAAGAGCTAAATGTGAGGTGTTGGAAGTGATGGGAGGCTTAGGAAAGGTGTGTGATGGGTGGAATGGAGTGTTAGAGGGTCTAGGATCACTTAGGACTCAATACCCAAGTTGATGAATGGCTAAATTCACTCAATGTGTTTGGGAAAATTTCAATGAAAAATGATGAAAAGCTAGTGAGAGTGATGGTGTAAAAAGGGGATGGCTAAGTTGGATGAAGTGGAAGGTGGCTGCTGGCTATGAAGTCTTAGTATCCTCCTAAAGCATCTGCTATACATAAAACATGTGTGTCTTCCAAAAAGCTATGCAACAAGATACATTTTCTTAAACTAGAAAAGAAGAACTAATGAATCAACTACCTATATTATGCATGAAGAAAGTTGCTGAAGGGAATGAAAGCATGAGTGAGATCTACTGTAGAAGTGGAGATGGAAAATATGAGAATGAAATCTACCTTGCAACATTAACCAAATACTAAATTAAAGAAAACAAAATCCAAAGCTCATAAAAGAACTAGAAATATGTGGTTTTAGGGTTGCTTAAGGGTCCCTTCCTCAAGTCATGGTCCCAGAGGGAGGAAGTGAGGCCAAGACACCTAATAACAACCTTATGGTGATCCGTTTTCTCCTTGCTAACCTACTACTTGAAATAAGGCACAAATGGAAGAAAAATATCATACAACCAATCTAATCTACACTACTTGTAATGTAAATGCATCTAATCAGAAAATTAACAATTAAACTATGAATCTACACTAAACATACATGTATAATCATGAGAAGCCTTGGCTGCTAGGGTTGGGCCCTAACCCAAGAGCTTCAGCCCTCTGAGTTAACTCAGTGCTAGCTCAAAACAAAACTTATTCTTATTATCAAAACAACAAATTACGTCAAAGGAACTATCACAAGTTTTGTAGCTCGAAAATAGAGTAGAGTTTCACAATAAAAAATCTTAATTCTATTGAGGTCCTAAACCTATCTACTTATACATCTGAAGTCTCCATTGACTTCCTTAAAATTAGGGAGGCTCAGCTCCCAAAATCGAGATAAACTGGTGCTTTGTATCTCACTTACTCAGCTTCCTTCTAGTCTTCATGATTTGGCTGTTTGCACTCCAAGATGATGGAGGAATATTCGAATGGAGGGGTAGTAAATGAGGAGGATTTACCTCCTATAATCCCTCTCCCTTGTCCCATTCGAGTTTTGACCTTGTTCTTTTTCAAAATTCCTTGATTTTCTCCTTTAATCTTGCATTAAATGCATATTATACCACAAAGCATAATATCCAACTCTAACTCACCTCATAAACAAAATATAATTAAAAACATGTAATAAGTTATGAGAAAAGTTGGGTTTACTAAGCTAGGAGGTGAATTAAGGCCCATATAATTACCCAATGATGAGGCTTATCAACTACCGAGGAATAGATTGTAAATATACTTACTAAACCTCTTCCTCAAGAATTAGTTGAATATCTAAGATAGAAGCTAGGAGTGATATCTCTCCCATATCATTAGTAACATGTAAGTATGTGAGACTATAACACCTCATACTACATTAAGAAGATGATAACTTTTGAGAGTGAGTTGCAAGAGAAGGATGATGAAATGGAAAGTTTGTAAGATATGAGCTAGTATTTGAAAGTGAAATAAATGGTGAAATTCAATTGGTAAAAAAGGAAAAGGGGAATATTGACAAATAAAGAGAGCATCAGTTTAGGGGGAAAAACCCTTTGATGTCAAAAGAGTTAAGTTGTATACAAAAGGAAGCATAAGCCTGGGGTGATTTTAGCAATAAGTAAAAATAACTATTCTCCATTGATGTGAAAGGGGAAGAATATATAGACATAAGGGGAGATAGTAGATAGGGGGAGAAGTTGTAGACACTAAGAAAATAATTGACTAAGGGTTTCCATCAATGAAAAAGGGTGAGATTGTGTGTAGTTTTCTTCCGGAGTTCTCGCATCCATAATTGTTTGAATCGACGTTTCTAGCCATCCACCGTGGCTCATCATTAGGATAGATCAGTAAATGCGTAAGACAGATCTCATTGGAATGGCTAAATAGAGTTGAGGGATGTAATGGGAATGGAAGCCGACCCTGCCATAATTATTTTTAATATTTGGTTTTAAATTAATTATATAATAAGAATAAAATGATTTCAAAATCAAATATGTAAGTATATATAAGACGAAAATTATTTTTATTATTTTCAATTGAGTTAATGATTAAGACCAAGCTCAAGAATTAGTGTAATTAAACTAGTTTTTAGTATTAATGCCGTTCGTATAGATCTTTATAATTTTAATATTTTTATTTATTTATGATCTATAAATTGATTTTAATTTTGACTAAGAATTAATTTAATTTAATTTAATTTTCTTCTAGTTTAAGTTAATTTGAGTTGGTTTATAGTTATAAAATACTATGTTTAAATAATATTATAAATAAGGATATTAATATTAATTAATATTAATGTTAATATTAGTAAAAATCTTAAATTATTTGTAAGAATTATTTTACATTTAACCTAAGATTTCTAATAACTCTTTAATGAAATCCTTATAAAAAACTCTTCTAATTTTAAGGTAATTGAAATCGGTTTACTAATTATAAAATACAGGTTTAAATAATATTAAATAAGATATAATTAATGTTAAATATTAGTAATATAAAAATAATTTAATTATTTGTTAGAATTTATTTACATTTATCTAAGATTTCTAACAATCTTCTTAAATGAAATTCTTATAAAAACTTTTCTAATTTTAAGTTAATTTGAAATGGTATTATAATTGTGAACTATTATGATTAAATAGTATAAATGAGGAAGTATTAATATTGATTAATATTAATGTAAATATTAGCAATGATCTTTGAAACTAATTTAATTATTTGTTAAAATTATCTAAGTTTCTTTGTTTTTATTTAAAATGTAAATTAATAGTTAAGTTTTAAGAATTGGAAATTAGGAATAGTGTTTAGTATGAGTGCAAAGTGTAGAGAGAGAGAAGTGAGGTTGGAGGGGGAGGTGGAAGGTCAAGTGTAATGGAGGAAGGGCTAAGATAGGAGAGGGTGTTCTTTAGGATGTCAAACTAGGAATCCAATTGTCACTTATTTTCCATCCTTCGTCTTGATTGAGGTTGTTAGGGTGTTTACCTATTTCTATGGCTTCTCTTAGTTGTCTATGGTCATAATTATCAATTTTGGCTACTACACTAGAGTTTTCAATGCAGACATGATAATTGGTTTTACTGGAGTGTTCGGCCAGAGCTAAGGTTTTTAACCAGTTATGTTTTATATCAGTGGCATGTTCTTGAATCCTAGTACAAATAGATCAACCAGTTTCTCCAATGTAGGTTTTCCCGCATGAACACGGAACCATGTAAACTCTTTGTGGTATTTGGGATCAACGAGATCTTTGATAGATTTTAGGCATCTATTGATGGTGTTCATGGGTCTGAAAGTGGTTCTGATTTTGTTATTTTTTAAGATGTGTGCAATTTTATCTATTGTGCCTAATATGTAAGGGAGGTGAACCTTGCCTAAATGATCATCTAGTGGTTGTTTGTTTTTAGGATTCTCTGCATTTTTAAAGGTTTTATCACTTGGTGTTTATTGTATCCATTCTCTTTGAATACATTCATAAGATAGTTCTTCTCGTCTTCAAAGTGATTTTTATCCTAAATTTGGGATGGATGGTGATGTCTAATTTTATTCTTTTTTAAAATGTGCGCAATTTTATTTGTTGTGCCTAATATGTAAGGGAGGTGAACCTTGCCTAAATGATCATCTAGCGGTTGTTTGTTTTTAGGATTCTCTACATTTTTAAAGGCTTGGATCACTTGGTGTTTATTGTATCCATTCTCTATGAATACATTCATAAGATGGTTCTTCTCATCTTCAGAGTGATTTTTATCCAAAATTTGGCATGGATGGTGATGTCTGATTTTGTTCTTTTTTAAAATATGCATAATTTTATCTGTTGTGCCTAATATGTAAGGGAGGTGAACCTTCCTAAATGATCATCTAGCGGTTGTTTGTTTTTAGGATTCTCTACGTTTTTAAAGGCTTTGATCACTTGGTGTTTCTTGTATTCATTCTCTATGAATACATTCATAAGATGGTTCTTCTCATCTTCAAAGTGATTTTTATATGAAATTTGGGATGGATAGTGGTGTCTAATTTTGTTCTTTTTTAAAATGTGTGAAATTTTATCTGTTGCGCCTAATATGTAAGGGATGTGAACCTTGACTAAATGATCATCTAGTGGTTGTTTGTTTTTAGGATTCTTTACATTTTTAAAGGCTTTGATCACTTGGTGTTGGAATATTTTTGTCATTGATGTCAAATACATGGCAAGACTACACATGTCCAAGATAAATATTGGAAAAATGAAAATTGTTAGAAATATTGTTTTTGGACATTTGGTGTGTAATTTGGGTACCATACATTTGAAGGTATTTATAGTCTAATTTCATAGCTAAATTTGGAGGATAGGATATATTATTGGAAATCTTATTCAAATACCTTTCCAATGGTATATGACACTCCCTCTAGCTCCATAGAAATGAGGAGATATGAAAGATTCCTTCAAGATGACCCAACCAAAGTACAAGCATATTGACCTAACCAATTTTACATGTTAGCCCCATAGTTCAATGCAAAGACATTATAAATAAAGGGTATATGACTACATCTAAACATCACTCAAGAAAGAAAATATATGAGGTCACAAGAGGAGTTGAAGAATAATTTTTCGGGTGACCCTTAGAGTCTAAATGTGGAATAAAAAATGTGATTTATGGGATGAATGAGTCATCTTGGCTTTTTCGCTATAGGTTTGTTTTTTTATTGTTTCAAACCATGAAACTTGGAGGTTCTAGAGAGAATATATTCATGTACATGTGATTAAGATTTCATACCTTGGTTTTCTATAATTATAGGGTTATCCTCTGAGGAAGTGAGGACTCCTGGAATCTTCTTCAAACATGTCAGCTTAATATTTTTTCTATAATTTTTCTTTTGTGATGATTCAAAATGTGAAACTTGAGGGATATAGATGGAAGATATTTAGGACATGTGCTTAAACCATCCATCATTTATTTGCTATAATTTTTAGTACATGATCCGAGGGGTTTAGGCTTCGTGAATACTCATAAATTATATTACAAACATGTCAACTTGGTATTTTCACTATAAATTTCTTTCTATGATGTTTCAAAATCTGAAATTTCAGGAGAGAAAGAAGAGATATCAAGGTACATGTAATAGAACTTTCAGACCCTATTTTCCTAGGATTTTGGAGATATTATCTATGGAAGTTAGTGTTCTTGAATGCTCCTATCAACTTGGACCTTTTGCAAAAACTTTGTTTAATAGATGTGCTAGAATATGAAATATGTAGAGATAGAGAATATACCTCTAGGTAACTATGGCAATTTCAAAACTAGACTTGCAAAATTAGATACATGGCATGTTGTGCAAGTTTGTTCTTGGACAGAAACAAAAATAAACAAGTTCTGTGAGAAGTATTCTTGATGAAGGAAGAAGAAACAAGTAGACCTAGTGAAGGAAGAAGGAGCATGTAGACTTGGTGAAAGTAGAAGAAACTAACAAACATTGTGAACAAGCAAGTAGATTCAATGAAGTAGGTTAGCACCTACAAATATTTGCAATAGTGGGAATCGGTGTCTCCTATAGGTTGGTTCCTACAAAGAAACAAAACGAATTGGTGTCTCTTGTAGGTTGGTGCCTACAAAGCATCAAAGGGGATTGGTGTCTCTTGTAGGTTGGTGCCTACAAGATATTTCATATAGAGAAAATTTCTGGTTTTCTCCCATAAGGGTTTCCATGTATATTTTTTGTTGCTTGTTTAGTTCATGAGATTGATGTTTTATGATGTTCTAATGTTAAAATAAGTAAAAAAAAGTCAGTATATTGATTTAGCTGCCACCCCTCCTAGATAATTTTGAATCCAACATCATGATCCTAAACTTTGATAGACTCTTGCTTTCTTAAGGAATAAATACAATTGTGGTGCTAACATTGAAGTGTCGAATTGTGGAAGAAAACAATATTTCACTCTTCTTCCTTCAACCATCTAATTCTAGATTTTTGTTTCCAAAGTATTTCTTCTTATTTCCTTCTTTCTTCAAGCTGAGTAAGAGTAACACTTCATATTTATGAGGTCCTCTTATCCTCCTTGGTGAATAACTTCCTACTGGATGCACTCCTTTGGGATTCCAAGTTTTGTTGGTCCGAAGTGATGTTCCAATTTTTTTCCTTATTCTAGGTTTTGAGATGATATTTAATGTACTTCAACTTCCTTTGTAGGAAAAACATAGATGATCCTTCAAAGTTGGCCAGTTCATCCTACCAATCCTTGATGATGTATTAGAAGTTGGGATGTTGGATCAAGAAACACTCTAGGCAAAAAGGCCCACTTTTTGGGTAGGACTTGATTGTAATGTCTAATTTGATTGGCCAATGATTCAAGCCATAACTAGGGAGGATGGAAGCCTACATGAAAATGTCCCTAGACATAATATTTTCAAAGATGGGATACCTATCCATATTTTAAGCTATTTTTGGGAGCCACCTCTATGGTTACTCCAAGTATAAGTTCCATTGATGGTGTTAAGGTCAACCAAATGAGAAGAAGTCATGATAACTTGGAAGAGGTTAGATTCCACTTCTATCTTTCTAACGCTACCCTTTTTTCTTCTAAATATTTTATCAAATTGAAGCTACCCCAAGGATCCAAGATGTTGGGGAGATGAGAAGAATAAGGTGCTTGATGTAGTAATAAAATGCAACTTGTCTCCAAACAATGAAAGGTTGTAAACATTTGAAGGAAAACAAGTTTCTAATGATCCTATGTGCTAAAATTATATAGTGAGATTTATGAAAGAACAAGACTCATTAAGGATGGATTGACCCTAGGAATCAAGAGCTATTGATTAGTATCCTCAACCCCATTTGTGTGTCAACTTGCAAACAAATTCATAGGAAGTTTTAGTTTACTGAATCATCAAGAAGGTTGGATGTTTTGTGAACTACTTTCCTTTGAGAATCATTTATTTTCCCTTGAAATTGAGGGCTATAGTATTATAGGAAATTATATTCATGGGGGTGGGCGTGGGGGGGGGGGGGGGACTGTGGATGAGCTAGTGGAGGGATAAATCTCTGAGATAAAATTTATTATACTTGAGTTGGCAAGAATGTCACCTAGTTCTTCTAGAAATTTTCAATTTCCCTTACGACCTTTTTCTTCTCATCATTATGTTTCTTTGTAGTATCCTTCATAGGTCAGACATGAACCCTAAAGGATTGGCATTGTTTTTTCCTCTTGACACTTTTTTGTCTCGTTTCCTTGATTTGAGAATGGCTCTACTTAGTATTTTGACTTGATGCTTCAAGAGCAAGTTTAGGTCTTTATCCTTCCATGCCTTACCAATGCTTGGGAGGTCGAAAGCATCCAAATACATTTCTCCAGTGCCCTTATTATTATACAAAACTTAGAATCTTTCTCTGAGGGCTTCTTGTGTATATGGATTTGGGGTTTGTGAGTATGTAATAGGAGGAACCTCATGGGGTTCTTTCGGGTTGCTAGTATCAGGCATGTCTATCTGAGCCGAGATTTTTTGCAACCTAATCAGTGTGAGGATCAGTTGATTAACCAAGGTGATAGTCCTTTGCAGTAACTCTTCTATAGGGGGAGTTCTTCTCTGTCTTATAGTGTTGGCCATGGTGGAAGGAATTATACAAAAGTCAAGAGCGGTGAGGAATTTTGTAGCAAGGTGAGATAGGTTTTCTTTTCCAAAAACCTATAAAAGAAACTTATACTTTGGTCCATGATCCATGATCCACTTTTTCATTCAGTGGTTCCAATACAATTATCATGTCGTTAATATGTTCAAGAAAATTTCAACTTGAGTTAGCTAATTTCTATAGTTTGTAAGCCTTCTATGGCATAGGCCATCCCTGAGTCAATCTTAAATTACTTTATTATACATTCAACTTCACATATTTATTCCTATTTCATGTATTTTATGGGGGATACATCAAGTCCCTCTTCTGAAAAATCGCTTCCTATCAACTTCAGCATGATATCTAGGAAGTTGGTTTAGAAACCATTGAGTACCTTGGAGCCTGCATTCCTTAACCACATGTTTCCTCACCTTCGACAATAGGTTTACATCATTGAAAACGATCAAATGATTCTATGAGTGTTTGAATTCATATCATATATTCCCACTCAATAGAATGTACTCAAGTACCTTAAGATCCATTGTCATTATTGGTGGTTTATTTCATGTATGTTAACGGTTTTCATCATTAACCAACAATGAGATGATTTCTACCATGTTCGACTTCAAAAAATGTATTCACATGGTTAGATTTGTATTATGGCATGATAGAGCTGAAGAACCTAGATCTTGTTTGTTGCATCTAGGTTGCGATAAAGTCTTTTTAATATTTATGATTGTTGCATAGATCCAAAATGTATGTTTTGTGGCTATGTTTATAGTGAGTCATGTAAGCATGGATCCACGATGTATGTTTAGTGGCCATAATCTTCCTTATTTGATATGGATATTTGTCATCATATATACTTTGATTCACTTGCATTCTGAGTATGGGAATGCCTACCTCATAGATGATATTGTTATACGGTAACTCCTTTATTGTTGTTGGTAGGTTTCCAGCTAACCTATTCCTCATTTCAATGCCCTTTCATGATAAAGTAATTCATAATCATTCATTTTCTAACTTCATACGTTAGGGGAATTTTGTTACACATTATTTCATTTCATTAATGGAAATTGATGTCGTACCCATATCTTTCATCACCTAAATTATAATTTCCATTAATCCCTGAAGAAGATTGAAGAAAAACCTTTTATGTGGAAGATAAGAATCTTGTGAAAAAAACTTAAATAAAAATTATGATAAGATTCTAGAAAAGAAGCATCATGGATGGCATCTCTACCAATTGGTTTGGATCTAGATCACATCCCTAATATGTTGGATCTAAACCTCCATCTCTTATCCTCCTCCTATCCCTTACCAAGCTTATAAGTATAATTATCTCCCATTGAGATGGCTAGTTAGTAAATATTAGAAATGCTTTAGCTTTGGTGAAACTTTGCTAGATTATTAGACATATAATCTCAATACTTTTTAAGGTAAGTTACTAAAACAAAGGACAACTAGAAGGGGACCTACAACACCAAGGAAGTTTAATGTTGTAACCTATTCTTTCTATATTAACACATTTATATGTTCCTTTCCTACAAATTATTGTCTATATGTTTGGAAATTTTTGGTATATAATTCCTTGATCATATATATAAGTTTCATCAAATCATTTTTTGGATTATATGTGCTTTGATGGATTTTTTGTTTGATTTGTCTGTAGATCTTTGTTTCAGGAGCATTGAGGGAAAAGATGGGAGATACAACATTTCAAACATCTAGTGAGGACAACCTTCATTAAAAGGTATGAGTTCATCCCACTCTCATTTCCATTGATGATTTGATTGTATTTAACTTAGGGAAAGCTTCATGTTCCTATATGTTTTGTCCTATATCTAGAGGGATTTGTCCTAAAATAGGTGCAAACCAAGGTCCATGTTCATTGTAGTTTGGCTCAATATGCAGCGAAGAATATAAAGAGTAGTGTAGCTCAAAGGTTGTTGGTATTCCTGTTTAAAGGTTTCTACGGTAAAAATATATTTGTATTGTCTATTTGTTTTCCATTGTTTATTTCTAGTTTATTTCTCTCCTATAATGGTTTATGTATTTGATTCATAGAATCTAGTTTGAAGCTCAATTGACTTAGAAATTTATAACAAATATCAATTTAGAGCATTCGTTAGTTCAAAAGATGTATTTCAGAGCTTTATGGCCACAACATTTGATATTAGAGAGATTTTTTTTTTCAAGGGGATTCTTATATTTATAATGCTTTGGTGATCCAAAATATTGATCTAAATCTTGAATAGATCTTGAATAAACTTGGTTCTACTCAGATATTTTGAGTAGTATTTCTTGTAAACAAGAATGACAAGTGGTATAATAATTGAGGTAGAAAATTTTAATGGCCATTTTTTTTAGCTATGTAAGCATTAATTGGAATTTATCCTTGTAGATAGAGAGTAGTGAGTTGACAAGTATCTTGGGAACACCTCCAACCAAAATTCCAACTAAAGCATGGAACAAAAATTCAACTTTGTCTTTCAGATTGGGTAATGTTGAGTGCCTTAAGGGAGACACCATAAAGAAACTATGGGAAAAGTTGGGTAATTTGCACAAGTCAAAATTCCTAATGAAAAAGTTATTTATTTGGAAGAAGAAGTATTATCTCTTGATGAAGTAAGGTGAATTGATTAAAAAGCACCTAAATGCATTCAATTTATTGATCAACTAGATATTATCTATGGATAACAAAATTATCGAGGAGGAGAAATGTATCCATTTTTTATGTTATTTTCCATATTCATGGGATAACTTAGCTAGAAAAAAAACTATTAAGAGGAATATGAGCACATTAACTATTGATGATGTGGTTTCATATTTATTATCAAAGGAGATGAGGTGGAATAACATGGAAGGATTGATGAAGGAGGGATTACAAATGAGAGGTAAACCAATCAACATATGTAAAATAAAATTCTCCAGAGGGAGATATAGGACAAAGATAAGATCTAAATATCTAGTCTAGTTGATGAGAAGATGTTGGAAATGTGATAAAGTTGGGAATTACAAAATATATTGTAAGTTGAATATTGTTGAGTAGAACAAGGGATCCAACAAGGCATAGTCAATTAAATAAAGGACTTCTTTGTACCAAGAAGGGGACATGTACTTATCATTCATTACTACACAGTCAAATCATGATGCATGGTTGATTGGCACAAGAGCATACTATAATATGACACCTCAAAAGGAATTAGGATAATTTTGAGGGAAAAATTGGGCCTCGAAACAAAAAATATACAAACAAAATTAACTTAAAAGAACCAATAAGATTGAAGATGATGCTGTCATCCCCATGGGTAAATATTTTGGTGTGAAAAAAAGAAAACAATTCTTTTTACTTGTATTTTCATATTATCTCCTTGTAGGTTTACTCAAATATCAAGTGTAGACACCCCTTGGATGTGGAATTTAATTTTACATTTGATTATTCACTTTGCATACTTCTTCGTAGAACCCCAACAAAAAAAATGAGAATACATGATAAAAGTGTGTTGATCGCACTTTTTTCATGCATTCTCATTTTTTTCAATGTGGGTCTACTCAAAAGTATGTAGAGTTGGTACACATTGGATTTGGAATTTAATTCCGCGTCCAATGGGTGCCTACACTTGACGCTTGAGTAAACCTACAACAAGATAAGTCAAAAATACAATTAAAAAGTAGTTTCCTTTCTTTTCATTTAAAAATTCATAACTCTTATTTTAGTATTTTAACTATTATTTTATTATTTTCCCTAGAAGGCCCATTTTAGACCTCAAAATTCCCCTAATTCATGGTTTTGTGAATATTAAGGAATGCTTTCTACCTGGTGGATGAATTCACAACTAGGATTCTAAAATAAGGTCAATTTTGATTGATGTTCAAAGTGGGGGGAGTAGAAAGCTATGAGGTGTGCATCATATTCTAAACTTGGAGAGAAACCTAATATTTATCAACAAAATGGGTGATGTAGGTGTGTATATTTTATTTTACAAGTATTCATGTTATATGGTTTATGGATAAATACTATGGATCAGATGAGTTTGGATTGAAACCCTATATAAGTTGATGGGGCATGTGGATCCAGTTGGATGTAGCAGGGTAGTTGTCCTTGGCATCAATGGGCCATCCTCTTGTCTAGTCAATGAGACCATGTTATGGCACTAAAGGATGGGACAAATTAATGAAAAGGGCCTTCAAGATATGCAAAGAAAAGGTATAGTGGAAAGTCTCCCTAGCTATTCATTGGAGATTAACTTTTGTGAAATTTTTTTTATGGTTAAAAAAAAGCATATGATGTTCCCATATGGTTCTATTTGGGAAAAATGGATCTGGAATTAATACATAGTGATGTGTTTGGGCCTACATTAATTCCATCAATATGAGGATCTTTGTATTATGTCTCCTTCATAGATGATTTCATTAGGATGATGCAGTTGTTTCATAAGAAAGAAATCTAAGGTTTTTGGGAAACTCAAAGAGTTCAAATCACTTATGGAGACCCAAATAGATGGGAAGATAAATGTACTAATGAATAACAACAAAGATGAATTATGTGGTAAATAATTTGAATGATTATGCAAGAGTCATGGTATAGTATGTGATCTGACTACTCCCTAAACACTTCAACATAATGGAGTTGTTGAAAGGATGAACATGAAATTAATGGAAAAAGAAAGGCGCATGCTAAATAGCATAAGGTTGGAAAAATTATTATCGGCAAAGGTAGTCAGCACTATGTTCTATTTGGTAAATGTATCTCCTTCATTAACATTGGTCAACAAGACTCCACTTGAAGTATGGTTTGGTAAAAATCCATTACTCACGCATCCCAGACATTTTGGCTATTAGGATTTTGTCCATGCTCCTAAGGAGAAGATGAATAAGGTGGATAATAAGGAATTCAAGTGTATTATTATTGATTACGGGGATGGGATAAAAATATATAAGTTATGGGATCTGGTGACTTGGAAATTATCTTATTGTTGAGATGTGATAGTTAAGAAAGTTAGATGTTCTTTTAGGATTGAAGATACTCCAAATGAGGACAAACTAGAAAATTTGGTGTTCAACTTCAATAATGAGGAACATGATTTATATAAGTAGAATAAATCTAATGAAGATTTGGAATAGTAGAATTTAGTCTTAAGGAGGTTTGATCAAATAAGGAAACAAGTTGAAAGGTATATTCCACCTAATTTCCAATTTTCTTTTATGTTATCTACCACTAATGATGATCCCAAGTCAATCAAGGATGTAGTTGACTTAGAAAAGGGTAAGTTATGGAAGAAGGGCATGGTTGAAGAAATATAATCTTTTCAAAAGAATGACACATGGGATTTCATTGAACTACCTAATGGAATGAAAATTATTAGTTATGACTGTATGCTCAAATTTTTTTTTAATATAATTGGTCAAGTTGAGAAGAACAAGGCTCAACTAGTAGAAAAAGTTTTTTCCCAAGTTCAAGAGATCAACTTTAGTGATATTTTCTCTCATGTTGCAAAACTAACTTCCATCACACTAGTAATGTCTCAAGTTGTGGAATTTGATATTATGATATAACAAATGGATGTGAAGAGAGAAATTCTACATGGGATCCTAGAAGAATTAATCTATGTTAAACAACCTGGGGGATTTCTAGAAAAGGGCAAGGGTAATTTTATCAACAAGTTCAACAAATCCCTTTATATTCTAAAGCAATTAACAAGGATGTGGTAATAGAATTTTTACATATATATCCATAAATTAGGATTTGTGAGAAGAAAATCTTATCAACATGTATGTTCCAAGTCAAGAGGTAGTCATTTCATATATGTAGTGCTATATGTTGATGACAAGTTGCTAGTTGGAAATAACATGGTTTTAATCAAGTGGGTGAAGATGCAGCTATTCACCAAATTATACATGAAGGATCTTGGAGTTTCACACTTCATTATGAGAATGGAGATTAAGAGAGATCATGTTGTTAAAAAAAATTGGGTAAATAAGAGGATGTACATATAAATAATCATGAAACATTTCAACATGTAAGATTGCAAGCCAGTGAGGGTACTATTATTTTAGGGACAAAAATAATATGCAAATAGTGTCCAAAGGCACAATAAGCAATAGAGGACATGCAAGTGTTCCCTGTGATAGTGTTGTTGCATTCTAATGTATTAACTGTTCACACTTGACCAAATATTTTGCATGTAGTGGGAGTAATGCGAATATATGTAGTTACACATGGAAAAGAGCACTAGATAATTGTCAAGATATTATTTAGGTAATTTCGTGAAACAACTAAGCATGTGATCTACTACCAAGGGATGCTTGGAACTAATAGGGAAGAGAATATACATGGCTTTTTTTATTCCAACTCAGCTAGTGATCTACATCAAATAAGGTCAATTAGTGGGTATCTATTAAAACATTTCAATGGACCTACCAACTATATGAGTAAATGAAACTTGATTGTGGCACTATTGACAATGGAAGTTGAATGCATGGTAGGCACCCATGTAAGCAAGGAAATCAATCAGGCTATAAGTTGTGTTCAATGATTTTGTTTAGATAGAAAGAAATAAGGATAGGTTGTGACAACCAAAGTGTAATATTCCTAGAAAATAATATAACTTATCATTTCAAGAAAATTCATATTTATTTATAGTATCATTTCATTGCTAAGATGGTGCGAAGCAAGAAAGTGTTGTTGGAAAAGGTTAAAACTTTGGAAAATGTTGTGGATGATTTGACAAAGTCTACGAGTGTTGTGAATTTATCTCGGTCTAAAGAGGCAATGGAAGTTGTTACCCTAATTAATTAAATTAAGATATCTCAGGTTCCTACAAAGAAGACAACAAGTGATAATGTTGAGGATTTATTCTCTTTACAAATTAAACTCAAACAACTAGCTAGTCAAGGTGAATTAACCATGTACGTTATTGGTCAAAGTAGGTCAATTGGGAAATAGATGAAAATATTAAGTTGAGTTGATAGTCAATGGTGAATTTAGGGCATGGATTGTAGTTGAAGGTTTATGGAGTAGCAAGCCTAAGTTGACAACTAATGGACTAGTTGAAATAAATCACAATTTGGGACATGCATGCCAGATAGAGATTGGTAGTTAGCTAATGGTTGAAAGGTGATAAAATATAGTCAAACAATTTTAGAAATGTTTAGAAATACTTAGATTATTGGGATCTTAACCAATGTGATTTATCCTTCTATAACAAACTTAGGTGTTATGAATTATGGTTTCTTTTGTAAGAATATGCTTATAAATAAAGCATGATGTAAATTTCTAAGAATACGATGAAAGGCTTGATCATAGATCAAGTGATTTAATGAGAACATTGGTGTTAGGTGTGGACCAAGGTCAATGGTAATTATAGTTTGGTTGAATATTTGATGAAGAATATAAAGAGCAGGGAAGCTTAAAGGTTGGTTGGTTTTTGTAGGTAAAGGTTTTTAGGGTCAAAATATATTGTATTATGTTTTTGTTTGCCATTTTTTATTTTTGGTTCATTCTTTTCTCATAAAGGTTTAGGTAATTGGGTCACAAAGTTTGGTATAAATCTCAGTCCTCTCAACAATTCATATTAGAGCTCAATTTAGAGCACTAGTTGGTTCAAAATATGATTTCAAAGCTTATATTCAAAGCCTACTAGCCATAACATAACCAAGATGTTGAATTGCACATCCTACACTAATATCTGTGTATACATGAAAGTGAGTCGATCCCTCACAATTCAATAACCATCTCCTACCATGACATGGATTGCGTTCAAATGTTGGATTATGAACAAGTACCATTTTAATGTTAGAAATTTTATCAGAATAAACATTTATTGTGTGAATTCCCACTAAATACAAAGAGTGAAATAGGGAAAGTTAAGGATCAACAAGACAATGATGCTTTTACAAATGTACTAGTAAAGAGGAATATGGGAAAAAAATCCTAACAAGCTAGGAGACCCACAACAGGAGTAAACCACCAATATTTTCATATCCTTTCAAAATAGATGGAAGGAAAATATAATAAAATTAAATATTTAACCAAAATTAAAGTAAAATTCCCATTTGGTGAGTTAAATTCAAACGTCTAGAAAAAAAGAAAAATAACCATAGAGGAATCAAACTTAGTCCCACTAGGCATGGAAAAACATGAGAATGTGGAAAATTCAAGATAATAAATCCTACAATCTTAGGAGGAAGAACAATGCATCCATGATATGACACTAGAGGAAAAGGACTATAATATTCAATATCTAGTTGATATCCATGAAGAGAAAGTTTTAAGTGACCTATTAGAAGATCAACTATAATAGCCACACCAATCTCTATTTAAACATAAGGGAAAGAGTAGTGTTTCATCCTAATATATGAAATACACGAGAGGGTTAGGGGTGAATACTAATCCATTGAAGCTGTATAAAACAATCATAGAGGAGAAAAAGGTGAGGATGCAAATCAAATAAATCAAAAATTGAGTAAATAGGTTTTGTATTGGTGTATTTGGGACAAACCATCAGTCTCTTAGAATGGTAAGTTTATTCCCAACCTAAGGTTTTACATGAAATTCATCTCACGGAATATAAAAGTTTTGAATGCCATATCTAAACAATAGCTCTTGGTAAAATGGATTCACCCAACCTAGTATGTTAATGTTGCAAAAAACAAATGTGATACCAAAACTATGGTAAGTATTATGTAGAATAGATGGGAAAATAATGAAGTGATAATAGTAGAGGTAGAGGGAGCTTAAATTCATCTATCATCTCTTTGGAACCCAATGAAAGTGTAAATGGAAAACAAAATGATAACTCCTAGACTCATCTTAATCAAATACAAAGTTGAAGGAACCATCAAATAAGGGTACATAAAAAATGCATATGCTCCGTTAATTATAAGAATGAAGAGGGAATTTTTAGACACATTATTTCTAGTATGGGACTCAATGAATCAACAACCTTGGATCATAGAAGGGTATTTCAACATGATCACTTCAATGAATGAGAAGAAGGGGGAAATTTAAATATTAGAACCTAATAATTTTACCTTTTAGGATATGATTGAGTATCTATGCCCCATTGATATTCTAACCAATAATGGCCAATCTACCTATAAAAACAAAGAAGAGATTATCTTGAAATTTTGGTATACGTCGATTGGTTCATAATGTTAAAAATTGTGATCTATATAAAAATACCATTTAGGCTAAAATCCTTCCTTTCTCTAGATCAAGCCATTGGCCTATTATACTAATGTGGGTAGAATGATTGAGCCACACCCTAAATTGTTCCACCTTGATAAATTATAGAGATAACACCTTGACATTATCTGTAACATAAAAACATGGTGAGATATCTACTTAGATCTCTATGGCACCAAAATGTACAATTTTCAATAGAGATTAAAATATCTTAAGGATAGATTAAAAGTGTGGAACGGAGAAGTATTTAGGAATATCTTTGAATAATGGGAGAAATTAGAGAATGATATGTGATATGTTTAGTAAAACATCATATTGAATGGGAATTTGAGGATCTAATAGCCAAAAAAGAGTAGTTGAAGCTACAAAGACATCAAGGGGACAAACACAAGGAAATATTTTGGAAATAAAAATCTAAGATAAAATGGCTTAGGGAGGGAGAATATAACTCCTACTTATTTCATAACTTTGTCCTCCATCAAAGAAATAATAACATAATTACCTCCCTAAAAAATTGTACAAGTGAAAATATGGAAGAGGTAGAGGATATAGAATCATAATTGACAAACCACTTCATCTCACTCCTACAAGAACCACCCAATGAAAGGGAGATAGATATTCAAGCCAAGATGGAAGCAATTCCAAAGATTAATTTCCATGAGAAAACTAGAGCTTGATGTGAACAATGTATATAGAGAAGGTGGTTATCATGGTTAGAGAAATTTCACCTAGAAATCACCTAAGAAAAATGGTTTCATAATAGATTTTTGTTTTGCCAAATATTTGGAGTATCTTTGGGAAAGAAGATTGGGAAGTGGTGGAGGATTCAAAACTCCTAGACATGATTTGTTAGAAATTAATTAATGGAGCAATGAAATACATAAAATATTTCATAAATGAAAATATAGAAACACATAAAACAAGAGAGACAAAGATATACGCGGTTCACCCAATTTGGGCTTTGTCCACGAAGAAATAGTCAGTCCTTCCTTTTATATTATCCAACAAAATGAAGATATACAACCTACATTATATCTACTGTAATTTCCTCTTCTCTCTCACAGAGCCTCCTCTCTCTCTCGCTCAGAAATCACAATACAATTCCCTCATATAAACCAAGGGTTGCTTTCTAGGAAAACAACCATAAATGAACATAACTTCTCTCGTCATATCATTCGCCTAATGAACGATCTAGATTGACTAATAAATTACAATATTTTACAAGGAAATTTGTCATCTATTTTTAGCTTTAAGGGCACTACCCTCAAACCCCCACTAAGGGGGGATCATAAAAGTCACCTTCTTCCCCCCCGCCCAACATGGACCACCCTGAAGATGATTAAATAGGTGACATTGCCTCTCGTTAGGAACATGGATATAACACAGTTGAAACAAAAAACCTCTAAACAATCAAGAAGATTATAATCAGGCTCCACACCCAACATGATTCTTGGAGCCTTTAATGTCATATTTCTCACTTTAATTCAAAGAGATATGAAGCTAAAAAAACTAACAAGTTTCAACCTATCTCTTTATGTAGTTCTATTTGAAAAATCATATCTAATATTATTTCTATCATATTGAAGCACATATTAAATGATATAATATCTCAATAGCAAAGGGGATTTGTTGAAGGAAGAACAATTCTAGATGGAATCATTCTAGCCCAAAAAACTATCCATTCCCTAAAAATAAACAAAAAATAGGGTATTATTATCAAACATGATATGTCCAAGGTGTAACACCCCGACTCAACCCCTAGATTGTAAATTACATGTTCATACAAAACCTAGGCTAGTGAGTCGGTACATATTAATTAGGTTGGTGATATGAGTATTACTTTTGGGGTTGATGTGCCCATGTGTGTGTGTGTGTTTTGGGGATGTTTTTCTCATTTTCATATGTTTTGGGGCCAAATAACCTAATTTTTGTAGATGTGTAGTTTCATGCACATTAATAAAAACACATTAATGCTATAGACCATGTCAGACAAAAGAGTATAGAGGACTAAAACTCCAAGTTTATTAAAAGGGGACTTCATATGAATTAAAAATTATTAAAGTGCACATTCTTTTAGAAAAAATACACCAAGTGACTTTTGGGGTGTCATGTGTCAATAAAAGGAAATGCACATAAAATTAAGGATTTTGGTACTATGGAGGGACACCATGGAGAATTGGAATAGAAAGAGAGGTACTAGACACCTTGATGAAAAGCATAGGATGGGCCTATGACATGTTTCCCTATATGAGGGCCTAGAGGGTAACTAGAGACACCTGAGGGAAGTAGGAACGCCTAGATCCACAATGGATTGAGACATCCCTGACCAACTGAGTTAAACACTCTGGAGGTTGTGGCATAGCCCAAGGGACTATATGTGCAAAGAAGGGTGTGCACTACTTGGGTGTGGGGATTATGGGGGATGTGATCCTTTAGGTTATAGGCTACTATGGTTTGGTACCTCGACCATGTTTATTTATAATACTAAAAATTTACTTGGTTTTGAGTAATTTGTTTCTTCATTAAGTCGAAGACTAGCATGGGGGTGACCTTCTATTGAGAGAAAATGAGAAGGATGGTCTATAGGAGGAATGTTTGAGACCTATAAATAGTTGGTATTTTTTATTATATAATGCTATTGTTAACATTTATTTGATTTTTTTTGTAATTAATTATGTACTTTTTCTATGTTGCGTGTGAAGTTTAAATTAAATGGCCTTATTTTGCATTTATAACCCCGCAGGTGAATACATTGCATTATAAAATATATTAGACACACATAACATATGTCATCGGAAGTAAATTAAATAAAAAATGGTAAAAAATATAGGCTACATGAGTCACAAGGTTATGAATATGTCGTAGTAGTGGCTAAAATGCACTAGCAGGTGGCTAGAAGCATTATAGAGTGGTATTAGAGTCCATGTTTACAACACTTGGGCCATATGGGTTGAAATCTATTACAAAGAAAACAAAAAATTGTTGGGAAATAATTTCACAAAATTCATAGGGAATGGAGATGAACAACATCTCAAGTTTGGGATAAAATCCACTAGAATGGAAGATATATAGGTTGATATTATTATTAAAAACATAGGAAATTTTATATTGGTGGATAAATTTTTGTAGCAGAGGTGCCATTTTGTATATACATATATTTGGAGAAATCAAATATTACTTAAGGAAATAGAATATAAAATTTTATAAAATAAAATTTAAAAATAAAATCCATATTATGATGTTTGTAGTGAGTTGGAAATGCTAGGTGGTAATGTTAGGTGATGGCTAAGTTAGCAGGTGGAGGAGGTCGGGTGGTAGACAAGTGAAATGACTTGAGACCATCAGGTGAATGAGTTGTGTTAAAATGATGTATTTTTCATCAATTGATGTGAACCAAAACCATCTATCATGTGTAACGCTAACTATTGGATCCAACGAGTGTCTTCTACCCCATGAACCAAGAAGTAAGTTTTCACTTGATATGAATATATTCATTCTGATGAAAAAAACATAAATCATTTGATCCATTTTTTGGATTATGCACCATAAAAATACACAATAATTTCCACCTAATTTTATTTATGGACCATTGATTTCATTCACCCATGACAATTAGATCCATCATTTGAAAAACTATGACTTATACCATGCACAACTTTCCACACAGTATGGATCTAGGTTGTTGGATCAATGTGATATCACCAATTAGATCCATCAGGTGCACAACCTCACTTTATCCCTTATACATGTTTTAGAATGATATGGATCTAAACTATTGTAATCTCAATTGTTGAATCTGCGAAGGTGCAGGTTATGAATTATGGAAGAAAAGTGAGATATGGACCTTCTGTGCAGCCATTTCTAATGAAACAGTGCTATGTGGAATGTCCCATGTGAATTGTGTGGCCAAGGTGGGACAAAAATGCAAATGGGGAAGGTACATGTATGCTAGATTTCTAAGGAAAGACATATGAACTTAGTTCATGTCCAATGGGAACTAAAAACTAAGTATACACGTGCAATTTTTTTTCCAATAGAGAAAGGTTGCATAAAGAAGGTCCATTTGAATTTGAAGCCAACATGAGGACTGGAGGCATGGAAGTTGTTAATGGGTCCTACAACCATGAAGAAGAGGTCAGAGGTGTAGAAATTAGCATGGATAATGTGGAAACCATGTCAGATGGGAATGGAATAGACAAGCCAAAGAATAGAGACCATGAGGAGTGTCATTCAATTCAATTGTACTAGAATTATGTTACATCAAATTCATCAATCTAGGTTGGTAGGAATTATATATATCTATCTCTCTCTTCTCTCTTCTCTCCTCTCTCTCTCTCTCTCTCTCTCTCTCTCTCTCTCTCTCTATATATATAATATATATTATATATATATATATATATATATATATATAGATATAGATATGGTAAATGTATTTATTAAGTTAATTGCTACAAATAATATCCTTCTATTCATTTAGAAATCCATATGTTTAGTCTTTGTTATATTGACACATAAGAAAATTGAGAAATGAATTCAACTATAAAGGAACAAGGACAATTGTAAGTAAACTAGACTATGAGAAAATTGGTTTGACTGATCATTTTTATAAACTAAGTATTATAATGAACTATTTATCAATCCTCTATGATGCTCTGCAAAATAAACAAAGCATAATTTGAAATGAAACAAGACTGAAATCATAGAGGTAAATGGAAAACAAGATAGGGTAGTGTGCTTCCTTGACACAAGGGGGTCATCCTGACATGGTCAGACTTGCTGAGTAAAGTTAGTACTTTAAACTTTTATAGCTATAAATATGAATGATACATGAAAAAAAATATAAACCTCCAACAAAGTAGAATTATATTAAATGCAAGAGTGTTTCTATACAACCAATGTGTTTCGCATCGCAAGAGCCATGGGTATTTATACAATTTATGACTATAACAATTAAGGATGTTATTGAAAAGTTTTAGAATGTAATAATTTCAAATTTCATTGATATTTTTCATCAAAATGTCGATCACAAATTCATGATGGTGTACTTGAATTTCTCATGTGAATCCTTATAATATCTGAGCTTGATTTTTGTTGAGCGATGGAAAAGGTATGCATTTTCCATTTATTTCTTTATCTTTTCCTTTGAATTATAAATCCTTTACATTCTAAAATGGTAATATGTTAAATAATTATGGTAGAATTAAGGAGATTTGTGATTGATACAAAATAATTGATTATTGTCTTTTTCTATACAGAAAATGAAGGAAATGGAAAACTACTATTCGAGAGAAAAAGACAAAGCAAAAGCAACTGTTGTCCCTTCCCCGAGAAGCCGTATGTAGACAAGGAGATCAAGATTGGAGCGCATAGTATAGGAGAAGAAAGGGAAAGTGCAACATCAGTGCAAGAAGACAAAACGATAAACTGGAAATCAAAGATAGAGCAAAGCCCTCGGGATCCTTTTATCCAGAGGGATCGCTACTTCAGAACTTATCTGTACTCTTGATATATCCGCTTGGCCATTATAAAAAGGGACAACACTTGTAGCCCAGGGGGCATGTATTATCATTTTACAAAACTTACTGTTGTGCTGTTACTTTGATCATCGACGATTGTTGGTTAAAACATAGTACAATTGCTTGTAAACTTTTTATATATGATTAATACATAAATTAGTTGTCGTTCCATTCCTTCCTACAGAATTATCCCAATGGTGCTTCACTAGCGGCTAAGGGCCTAGCCCTAGTGGATCCACTTGCTACCTGTACCATTATTTTACAGTTCTAGTCATGTGATGGTTTGATTTACTTTTCATTTCCTTGAATTGCATTGCTTTACAGTTTCCTATCTTTACAAGTTCTAATACTCTATGGAATCATTTTATTGCATAAGCTGTGATTGAATTGCGTTGTTGTTCCCTTCCTATCATAATGAGATTATTATCCTTTACCACTTATATCGTTATTAATTTCAGTTATAAAGCCTTGTAGTTCATTACAGATTGTTGTTCATTTCCATTTAGCTTTGTTGTTCATTTCTATTAAGTTAGCATTGTTGGTCATTTCCATTAAGATAGAATTGTTGTTCATTTCTATTAAGTTAGCATTGTTGTTCATTCATACTAGATAGGTGTTATTTCTTTCCTACAAGTATTTGATTTTGCTTTTAAGTATTTTGCAGTGATCATTTTTACTACATTTTTCTTAGCAGAATTAATGATCTATCATTTCTAGTTAATTGCTTTAGCGTGGAGTGTAAAATCAACACCTGTAAAGGACATTGGCTATCGCTGCCTCAGTTCTCAAATTGTGTATCTTATGTCTATTTTATTTCATTTATATCAGTGGACAGAGGAAAGAGTTATCACTACTGCATCCTCGACTGATAAATTGTTGTAGTTTTCTGAGTGAATGATTTAAGTTTCAGAGCACTAAGTTTCTTTTGATTGCAATTATATTTTACTTCAAGCATCCATTTACTCTTGTATTTAGCACTATACTGCAAATTAGAAAACATTACTCTTGAAATAAATTGCCTGCCTCAGACTTAGTACACTCTTGAATGAAAAAATCATACCTGGATTGATAATTAATGTAGGATAAATAGGAGTGCAAAAGACACCTTTTATACCTCACCATTTTGGTGCCATTGCTGGGGAGAGTGTAGCCATTTGTTTTTTTAAAGAGTAGTGTGCATTTGATAAGTGCCTGCTAGGAGAGAATTGGGTATTAAGAATGAAAGGTAAGAACCTGCATACGAAGCATGTAACAACCCTTCTCCCCTGCCTACTTTCCTACATATTTGTTGATTACTTTGGGTAGAAATAATTATTTGAGTTGTGTGCATGACTAAGAAGAAAAAGCCTGAAAAGAATCCAAAACCACTACCCAAACCTGATAAAGCTAAGGGATCGGTGATCCTTGGCCAATCAATTTTTATAAACAATGTCATCAAGAAAGTAGAATCTTAGCCATCAATAGGCCCTAGAAAAGTTACAAAATCACAATCTATAGCCTTTGCTGAGGTACATAGCCAAACATAAGAAACAGAGCAAGATTTTCAAGAAATTGAGAATTCTCACCCAATTTCTTTACAAGAAGGGAACTCTAGCAATCTTTGTGAAGGAGGAGGAGAAACAGGGGGAACAGAAGAACCAAGATCCCCTCTTGGATTAGTTCAAACACTAAGCAGCCTAGATAAAGGAAGTGTTGTCAAGATCATCCAAAACAAATCTGAAGAACCTAAAAAGCCAAAATTCGCCCAGATAATAGTTCAGCATGGAACACTCATTATCCCAGACCAAGGAAGTGTTGTCAAGGCCATTCCTACTCCTTCTAGTCAGCCTAGGTCCCTATAAATCCTAGAAGGATATTGGCAGATATTTGATCAAGTGACCCAGAACCAGTAAACTCCTCAAACTTCCACACTGCCATATCGCATTATGGACACTATAGTTAATGCATCTATGAAGGCCATTCCTCTCCACCATATTCCTGCATTCCATGGCCTAACATCAAAAGATCCAGATGCATTTCTGTTTGAATTTGATGTATTATGCCGGGGGTATGACTATACCATTGATCCCCAAAAGCTAAAACTATTTCCCTCCACATTAAAAGGAGCATCTTTATGATGATTTATGGGGTTAGGTGGAGGTGTTATAAATGACTGGGATCAGATGAAAGAGGCTTTTCTAAAAAAATATCATGATTATTGTAGGTCTAGAGAATTAAAGGATGAAATATTTCAAATGACAGCCAGGCCTAATGAAACATTGGAGGAATATGTAGAACGCTTTCAATACAATCTCCAGAGATCTCCTTATGCATCTTTACCCTTACCTAACAATGTGTTAAAAACTACATTAATTAAAGGGATGAAGGAACAGTGGGTTGAAACATTAAATATTATGGGAAAAGGTGACATATATCAGGAAATTTTTGCTGACATTATTGATTTATGTATCAGGAATTCAAGAGGTAGTACAAGGCTAAAACCAACAGAACGTGACATAATGACAAGGGACAACAAGATCTCTGATGGAGGTGTAACCTGCGCAGAAATTGGGAATCTACTGGAAGAATTCAAAACTGATATTCTAGGGACTCTGACAACGCAACTTGACATTATGTAGGCTAAACAAAAGCAAGCAGAAGCAGAGAAAAATTTGGCAATATTCTACCCTTGATGCAGAAAGAAACGCAGCCATAAAGAGTTCCCACTAGATGCAATCCAAGTCTACGAGGAGGCGGAAGAAGAATTAGAACCAATGTACCTACTCAATCAGCACCATCAATGGTAGCCATGACAAACAGGTATACCCAGTGATCCATCCTCTTCTTTTTAGTCTCCTCAGTATAATGCTCAACAATATAATGGAATGTGGCAAAATCAACCACCTTTCCCTAGCTGGTCACAACATACATTTCCTACATTACCATGGCCAAATCAAACAAATCAAACCAATTGGCCAAACTTCCCTTACTGTCTACCATTTTGGCAAAATAATGCATATCTAATGCAATGGTCACCCTCCACCTCGCAGAGTCAAACCTAGCAGTCGAATTGGCAAAGACTTATGAATCAGCCAACCAGAATGATTCCTCTCCCTCAACCTACACTGCCAGCACCATATACATTGCAACAAAATCCCCAAACCAACTTAAGACTGCAACTCCCATCCCAACCCAACCCGAAACCTAATAATAGACCGATTCAATCTGTTCAAATAATCAAAGCACCAGAACTAGAAACCAAGTTAAGGGAGTGAAACAACCTTCAATTAAGGTCTGGGCACATAATAGAAAATGAGGGAGATAAAAATTCTCAAGTTGAAAATCCATTACCTTTAGAACAACCACTACAAGAAGAGGATGTGGTTAGACAACAAACTCACGACCAAGCAACCACTTCTCTCCCCCATTCCCAGAACGACTAATCATACCGTGCCCAATAGAACATCTTGACTTTGATCTTTTGGGAGAACTAAGAAATTTGTGTATAAAGATCCCACTCCTCCAAGTTATCCAAGATATCCTGATCTACACAAAAACCATCAAAGATTTATGTATAAAAATTCCAAAGAGGAGAATAACAACTAACCCAACCATCCAAGTAGTCGGCACCCTATCTGACTTACTATCAGGAAGAGAGGCACCTGTAAAATATGAGGATCCAAGGAATCCTATAGTTACGGTGCAAATCAATGGACACTCCTTTCCAAATGCCTTAGTTGATTTAGGAGCTGCAATTAATATTTTAACAACCACCACTTGCCAAAAGCTTGGCATTACATCATTAGATCCAACCACAACCTTATTGGAGTTGGTTAACCAATCAGTAGTTAGACCAGAAGGCACACTACATGATGTAATCGTCTATGTAGACTCCTGGGAATACCCTGCAGACTTTCTGATAATTAATCCCAAAACTAGCTAGATGGACACCCTTTAATCTTAGGTAGACCTTGGCTAGCAACTATTGATGCTTACATTGGCTGCCGACAAGGTAGTATGACTATAACTAGAGGGAGTAATGTCAAGAATTTAGCTTTATACCCTCCAGCCCAGCCAAGCCTAACAATAATGAAAACTAACAAACAACCTGTATCATATCTCACAGAAAGAATTAGATCACCTTTAACCATAGAAGATGCCCTCAAATTTAAATACCAAACAGAGGAAGACATCATTAACAATTTCATTAACCAACCAGAAACCAGATCCCATGTACAATGTCACATGATAGAGGTAGCATTTGATAATGAACTAGAAGAAGATCCCCTCAAAGATACTCATGATCAATCAATACCTGCTACCTCTATTTCAAACAGCAAAACTATAGAGATTGAGCTAGGAAAAACCTTGAACATTAACAAAAACCTGACTCCTGAACAAGAAGAAAAGATGGTCCAACTAATGAGAAAATACAAGGAAGCTTTTGCATGGGATTACCCGAACATGAAAGGAATTGATCCCTAATTGTGTACGTACCACATTTATATAGAAAAGGATGCTAGAACCGTTCATCAACCCCAACAGAGACTAAACCCTCATCTTAAGGATATTGTGAAAGCTGAATTACAAAATCTTTTAGATGTAAACTTTATTTACCCAATATTTGACAGCAAGTGGGCCTCTCCACTAGTAGTGGTGACAAAGAAGAATGGAAAGTGGAGGATATGTGTACAGTACAGAGTGTTAGGATATTCCGACACATAGGAATAGTTAAGTTCAACTTGGTCTAGTATAGAGTTAGGTATAGAGTTAGGTAAAGTGTGTTTCTTTACCGTTGTACATTTTGTAACTTACAATCCGACGGTCACGATATGTAGTGATCCGACGGTTCATTCTCTCCTCGGTATTACCGACACTTGATCCGTGGCTTGACACCCGATTGGTCCATGAATTCTATTTAAAGCGCATGGAGGGTCATTTGTAGGTTAACGCTGCATGAGAGAAGCTTATGTAAA
>APFE030056369.1:37955-54994 GCA_000404065.3 Pinus taeda | reverse complement strand
GGATGTGCCCCCTCTTCCTATCTCTTCCACTTTTGAAAACATTTCTTCTTCAGATGATGAAAGTGAGGATGACAATCCTCCCACACCTTCTCAGGATCCTCAACTTCCAAGATGGGTCCGTGCTACTCAACATGCAGCAGGTGATCTTGTCAGTGATCCTACAGATCAGCGACGTACACGTTCTCAGTTTGAAAGAGCCTCTTCTTTACTGGCTCAAGCTCCAGTAAATCATGATCCTGACGCTTTTGCAGAAGCTTCAGGCCATCCACATTGGGAAGCAGCTATGAATGAAGAATATCATTCATTGTTGGCAAATGATACATGGGATCTTGTTCCTCTACCAAAGGGACGCAAACTTGTTAGATGTAAATGTGTTTACAGAACCAAGTATGGACCAGATGGGAAAGTTGATAAACATAAAGCTCGTCTTGTTGCTAAGGGCTTTTCACAGGTTGAAGGCATTGACTACACTGAAACCTTCTCCCCTGCTGCCAAAATGAACTCTATCCACCTTGTTCTTTCCCTTGCTGCCTCTTTAAAATGGGAAGTCCATCAGATGGATGTTAAATCTGCCTTCTTGCATGGGGACTTGCATGAAGAAATCTATATGGAACAACCCATTGGCTTCATCCAAACAGACTCCAGCCTTGTATGTTGACTTAAGAAATCTCTTTATGGTCTCAAGCAAGCTCTCGGGCTTGGTATGCCAAAATGGATAGCTTTCTTTTAGAATCTGGCTTTTCTAGGTGTTATTCTGACAATACTGTCTACACCAAGAAAGTGGGCAACTCTCTTATCATCCTTGTTCTTTATGTTGATAATCTTATTCTTACTGGTAGTGATCCCAACCTTATAAACCATGTGAAGTCCAGCCTTAAAAAGAAATTTGAAATGACAGACTTAGGACACTTACACTATTTTCTCGGTCTTCAAGTCTTGCAATCCAAGGAGGATATTTCCCTTTCCCAGTCCAAGTATGCTTGTGATATTCTTCGTCATTTTCACATGGAAGATTGTAAGCCAGCTCCTTCTCCCTTTCAGTCTGGAGTCAAACTTTCAGTCTCTTGTACTTCTCCTGAAGTTGATGCTACCTTATACCGTCAACTTGTAGGAAAACTCTTGTATTAAACCCATACTCGTCCTGACCTTTCCTTTGCTGTTGGTCTTGTTGCTCGTTTTTTGCAAAACCCCCGTGAAAGTCATTGGAAAGCAGCTAAAAGAATACTTCGTTATGTTCGAGGGTACAGTTTGGGATTCATTACAGTGCCAAAGCAGCTCCTCTATTAGTTGGTTTCACTGATTCTGATTTGGGCTGGTGACCCTGATGATCGGAAGTCTACTGCCGGTTATGTCTTCACTCTTGGTTCAGGACCTATTACATGGGCTTGTAAGAAACAGGCTGCCATTTCTCTTTCGTCAGCAGAAGCAGAGTATCGTGGTGCCGTGGAAGCTAGTAAGGAAGCCTTGTGGCTTCGTCAGATCCTATCAGAATTGGGCTTTGAGCAACAGCATCCGACTACACTTTGGTGTGATAATCAAAGTGCCATTCAGCTTTGCAAAGATCCAGTTCAGCATCAGCGCAGCAAACACATTGAACTTCACATGCACTTCATCAGAAAGCTCATTCATGACCATGTTCTTGAAGTGCAATATTGTTCAACAGATGATCAGGTTGCAGACATCTTCACAAAGGCTCTCACGGAGGCGAAGTTCACTAAACTTCGATATATGCTTGGAGTTCAGGAAGTTGTCACTAAGGGGGGATAGGCTCTAGTGCCTCCTTCCTTCTCCTATTGTGTCATATTTTGTAAATCCTTCAATCCTATCCCAAGTTGTTCTTAAGGGGGGATGTTAGGATATTCCGACACATAGGAAATAGTTAAGTTCAACTTGGTCTAGTATAGAGTTAGGTATAGAGTTAGGTAAAGTGTGTTTCTTTACCGTTGTACCTTTTGTAACTTACAATCCGACGGTCACGATATGTAGTGATCCGATGGTTCATTCTCTCCTCGGTATTACCAACACTTGATCAGTGGCTTGACACCCGATTGGTCCATGAATTCTATTTAAAGCGCATGGAGGGTCATTTGTAGGTTCACCGTGCATGAGAGAAGCTTATGTAAATTTTCATTCTTTTATTAATAAATTGCCTGTAGTAGCCAAGTTGGCGCAGGCCGTGGACTGTTTCCCTCTCTGAGGGTTTTAACCACGTCAAAATACTGGTGTATTGATCTGTGATCTGTTTGTGAGCGGTGTCCTTCTGGTGTTCTTTCTGAGGAACTTACCCTGTAAATTCCTACACAGAGAATTAAACAAAGTAACCCAGAAAGACCACTTTCCCCTTCCATTAATTAATCAGGTATTATACATGTTAGCAGGAAAGAAATTCTTTTCTTTCTTAGATGGTTTCAGGGGATACAATCAGATCCAGATTGCCCCTAAAGACCAAGATAAAACTACTTTTACCTATCCTTAGGGAACATTTGCTTATAGAGTCCTACCCTTTGGCCTATGCAATCCCCCTACCACATTTCAGAGGGACATCCTCAGCATCATTTTATATTTAATAAATGAAGGGCTCAAAGTATATATGGATGACTTCACCACATATGGAGATTATTTTGAACCAACACTAGACACATTGGAAAAGGTGCTGCAAAGATGTATTGCCACCAGGCTTTTCTTGAGCCATGAAAAGTGTCATATGATGATGATTGGCAGACTCATCCTAGGTCATTATATCTCAGCAGCTGGAATACAGGTATATCCAGCTAAAATTCAGATAATTTTGTTAATACCTACTCCTACCACACAAACAGAGGTATGCAGTTTTATGGGTTTTTCTGGTTATTATAGGAGATTCATAGAGCATTTTTCTCAAATAGTTGCACCTCTATACGCACTAACTATGAATGTTGATTTTATTTGGACAAATAAGTGTGATCGTGCTTTTGAGGATCTGAAAAAGCTTGTATCGACAACCCCAGTGCTAAGGGGCCCAAATTGGGATTTGCCATTCCAAATTTCATCAGATGCTTTAGACATAGATATTGGAGTAGTCCTTGGGCAGGAAGAAGATAAATAGCCATATGAAATTTATTATATTAACAAGAATCTATCTCCTACTGAACTAAACTATATTGTAACTGAAAAAGAGTTTTTAGCTGTAATACATACTGTAAATAAGTTTAGACATTATATAACTGGGTATCCTGTATTTTTATATACAGATCACTCTGCCATAAAATACATAGCAAATAAACCTGTTACAAATGGTAGAGTAACAAGATGGTTGATTTTATTGCAGGAATTTGACATCATAATAAAGGTTTGACCTGGAAAAGAGAATCCTATTGCTGATTTTCTCTCATGAATGCCAAAGCCAATGGACAAACGAGTAATTGAAGATCGATTCCTAGATGAACATTTGTTTGTTGTTACTGTCAGAACACCATGGTACACTGATGTTGCAAATTATTTAGAAGTAGGTAAATAAACAACATCTAACACCCAATGAATGAAAACAAATAGTGCAGTGCAGTACCCAATTTTCCTAGATTGGGGGCTACCTATTTCATACAGAGGTGGATATGCACTTCAGAAGATGCATCTGCAAAGAAGAAATATTTGACATTCTGAAAGCTTGCCATGACGGACTGTGTGGCGGACATTTCATAGACCGCGGGAATGGTCACAAGGTTTTACAAACATGCTATTACTGGCCTACAATCTTTAAAGATGCTAAGAAATTTGTTCAAGCCTGTGATAGTTGCCAAAGAGCAAGATGCCCTGGACAGTCCGATGAAATGCCTTTAAATCCACAGTTAGTAATTGAGACATTTGAGCATTGGGTGCTCCATTTTATTGGTTTGATTAACCCATCATCAAATCAGAAAACATACATTCTAAGAGCAACAGAGTATGTTACCAAATGGGTGGAAGCAGAGGGACTTCCAAGAGCTACAGAGGATTCTATAATACATTTCCTTTTCCAAATGATTGTGCGATATGGCCTCCTGAGGGACATAATCATGGATGGAGAACCACAATTTGTAGGTAATAAAATTGCTGCAACATTAAAAAATTACCACATTCGGCACACAATTACCACCCCGTATCACCCACAAGCAAATAGTCAAGTAGAGAGCACGAATAAAGTGATAGAAGCAATACTAACAAAAACAGTTGCATCACACAGGCATGATTGGGCTTCAAGATTGCCGGAGACCTTGTGGGCATACAGAACAACATGGAGAAATACCACCAGCCATTCACCATATCAACTAGTATTTGGAAAAGAACCCATATTTCTAATAGAATTCGAAATACAAACATTAAGAACAACATGAGAGGTGGGTTTGAATTTAAATGAATCCAAAACTGGCAGATTACAACAAATCAACGAGCTAGATGACATTAGGCTATTGGCTCTTCAACAAACTACATTAATTCAATAGCAGAGGGAAAAATGGCACGACACCCTTATCAAAAAGAAAATCTTCCACAAAGGAGATTGGGCTCTCCTATACGATTCTAGGTTTCAGGATTTCCCAAGAAAACTCCAGACACGATGGCTTGGACATTATGAGATACAGAAAGTGCATGACAATGGCACCATTACATTGACTACCATTGATGGATCTGGACATTCGTTCAAGGCAAACAGTCATCGAGTGTGACTTTACCACAAACTGCTCACTCGAGAATCCTTTTACCAACAATTATGGGAAGATTCCACTATGCAGATTCTTGCTGAGGAAGATAACCCCTCCTTAGTAGTAGTCCACTAAATAATTATTTTGTTTCTGAATTTTGTATATACTTTTTCTCTTTTTTCTTGCCTGTATAAACTATTTTTTCGCAAATTGTTACTGTTTTTCCTCTTAAGGAACAACAATTTTCCGTGCCTGTATTTTTCATGTTGTTCCTCTTAAGGAACAGCTACTGTTCCTTCGAAGGAACAACAGTCATTCCTCTTAAGGAACAACAATTTTTAGTGCTTACATTTGTTTGTTGTTCCTCTTAAAGGAATAGCTATTATTCCTCAAAAGGAACAGCAACCGTTCCTCTTTAGGAACAACATTTCTGCGTATTTCACAATTTTTGTTGTTCCTTTCAAATGAACAACTATTGTTCCTCTAGAGGAATAGCATTTCCGCACCCTCGTTAATTTTTTGTTGTTCCTTTTAAAGGAACAACTATTGTTCCTCTTAAAGGAACAACAACCATTCTTCTTAAGGAACAACACATTTGAGAGTTTATTTTTGATGTTCCTTTTAAAGGAACAACACTTCCGCGTGTTTATTTTTGTTGTTCCTTTAAAAGGAACAACACTTTTGCATGTTTATTTTTGTTATTCCTTTTAAAGGAACAACACTTCTGCGTGTTTATTTTTGTTGTTCCTTTTAAAAGAACAACACTTTTGTGTGTTTATTTTTGTTGTCCCTTTTAAAGGAACAAAACTTCCGTGTGTTTATTTTTGCTGTTCTTTTTAAAGGAACAACACTTCTGCGTGTTTATTTTTGCTATTCCTTTTAAAGGAACAACATTCCTCCTTGCTTATTTTCGTTGTTCCTCTTAAAGGAACAACACTTCTACTAGATTGTTTTCGTTGTTCCTTTTAAAGGAACAACCCCCTTCGCATTTTTTTATTTTTTTATTTTCTATCATTCCTTCTGAAGGAAGTAGAGTTTGGAGTGTTCTTAGGCCGTTCCACTAAAGGATCGCTATTTTATTTCGTGCTTGCTTTATTTGTTGCTCTACTTAACGAACAACTGCTATTCCTCTTAAGGAACACAATTTTGAGTGTATCTTTTTCTTTTGTTTGTTGTTCCTCTTAAAGGAACCACAGTTCGGCATGCAGATGTTCTTTTTGTTGTGCCTCTTAAGGAATAGCAGTTGTTCCATCTAAGGAACAACACTTGTTGAGTGCATTTTTTTGTATGTGTGTTTCTTAAAAAACATCATTTAGAGAATTTTTGTGAATGATGGTTCACTTTTCATGATCCTTTCAAGGAACAAATATAAATTTATGTAAGGATACAAAAACTAGAGGATATTGAAATCAACAAACCAAAGAAAAATCATTATCTTTAGAGAAATTGCTTTGTATTGATAAGAAAAAAGAGGAAAGGACACAACTATTTATATCACTTTGTTGTCTTTATTTTCACTAAAACCAATTTGATTGATTACTTTTATCATGTTGATTCTTCCCTAATCTTCATAATTCTCTTTGATCATTATTATTGAATAAGAATAAGGGAATATTTTCCTCTATTGAGATGTTCAGACTTATTCCACCATCCCTACTCTTAAGGAGTGTTGAGCCATCCTCTGTATATAAATAGGAAAGTGCTATATAAAAGAAAAAGAAAAAAAAAAAGAAAACATATATATGATTACTAACAATTCTATGATTTTTCAGATGAAGGATAGGGGGTCTCATGAAGAGCCAACCCACCATGATCATAATGAAGCAGTGAAGTGGCATTCCAACTATGGCCACCACTCAAGGGTTATGATTCAAGAGGCACATCAAAACAATTAAAAAATTCCTTGGAACAGGAGGTCTCATCACGAGCAAGCCTGCCCACCTTTCACTCCTTCCTGGTGAATGGCATTGTGATCCATTTGGTTACCAAGGTAGCACAATGACCTCCATTCTAACATCACAAAGCACTTTCCTAGGCATACATAAAGGATTATGGTTCCAAGGGTGAAAAAGCAACTTTTTCAAGGTTATGAACACCTGTAGGCAATAGAGCTCTGCTGATGGTATTGAAGTCATATTTCTCACACATCAATAGTCATTATAAACCATTTTCTTATAACTTTATCTTGATTTCAAATGAGATTATGCTTTAAAATCCTTTCAAACCTCTTACACATGAAATACTATTTGAAAATCAATCATAATGGTTAAAGTGGATAATGAATGCATAAGCATTTTTACATACGACAGCTACCCTCTTCCCTATTTTTCGCATCATTTCATAGCATTTCCATATCTATTCATGATTTTCATCATAAGCCTCGATTTCAATAATTTGCTACTTTTTGCAATCATGTCATGGATATATATTCCGTTCCTTTTTTACTGTACGATTGTTGTCTAGTACGCTGCTCCTCCATTTGCTAGTCGAGGACAACCTATCATATTGCAGGAGGGCATGGGTGACCTCCAAAATACACTGGCAGACATGTCAATTCCTTATTTTGAGGTACTACGACTCCATCAGATCTTGGAAATAGCAAGTTTAACAGTATTGATAATTTCCAATATGCACAACTTTGTTGTTCCATTGTCATTTCTATGTTTTGAAAAAATTAATATTGTGCTAAGCTTAGACAAATAGGGAGGCAGAGCAAAATGTAGTGAACTCCAGGTGCTAATAATTTTCGATGCTGCATGAGAAATTCTAGAGAAAGCAAGATGGATTGCCTACCTTACCCGACTACAGTAGTCCCATGAAACGGTGGCCATCAAATTTCTGCAGAATTTGCAGGAAGATCTTTCCATGGTGAGGGGAAGGCAAATAATAGTAACAGATGGGGTAATTACTGAAGTATCTGGACTACTAGCCATTGGACCAATATGGACCCAAAAAAAAGTGATACTTCAAGAGGCCATAGCTATCTTTCGAGATGAAGGACAAAACCTTACCGTCAAAGGAAAAGGAGCCTTGCCTACAACCCTAGGAGAACCATGGGAAGAATTAGCCAGAATAGTGCAAATCTACATCACATGTGATGGGAGAAAGGATGTGGTAAGACCACACCATCTCAAATTATTAGCAGTATTAAGACAAAAATGTGTTATAAATTTGCCTGCATATTTAATTTCTTTATTGCATGATGTTGCTCGGAGCATAAGGAAATCACGACATACAGAAATAGTAGTAATTCATCATGGTTTAATTCAATTAATAGTCAGTTATAGTCTTTCTCAACAACAGACTATTTGGGAAGAATTGGTATTTTCAATAGACGAGGGATTGGCCTTACCAGCCCCAAAAAGAAAAAGAACCACCAGCACATCAACTGGACCACAAAAATGCAAAAAACCCTCTAGATTGAGGAGAAGCAGGGGAATGTTGGGAAATCTCCAAGATAATAGTAGCCAACCCTTAAAAATACAGGGCCCTGAGGATGAGCAACCCCCACAACTCGAAGGAGGGGAAAACATGGAAAAAGAATTGGAAGAATAATAGGAAGAGGAATTGGAGGAAGAAATTGAGCACTCTGGTGCAAGTCCACTACAAATTCCATTACAGGAAGGGTAAGTGGCCCAAATTTTGGCCAATATGGGTGAGTATATTCAAGCCTAGAGCCCGCTCAACCTCAATATTGAGGCAAGGCAATCACAACAACACTCTGCTCATAGTAAGAGTGCATCCAAGGAGATGAATGATGAGGAAGAAGAAGAAGCACAATCAGAGGAACACTCTACTCATAGTAAGAGTGCATCCGAGGAGATGAATGAAAAGGAAGAAGAAGAAGCACAATCATAGGAACACTCTGCTCACAGTAAGAGTGCATCCGAGGAAATGAATGACGAGGAAGAAGAAGAAGCAGAAGCCACTCAGGAAGTGGTAGATCAAAACAAGGTTACCTCCCCTGAGGAACCTAATCGGGATGATGAGAACACTGAAGAATTGTTCCAAATAGAAAATATGGAAAAAAGCCAAGGTGAGGGCATAGTCCCTGAAGAACAAAACCCAACTAAGCAGCCAAGTCCAGTCAAGGAAACAACTGTTCCTCCCAAGAAAAAGAAGAAGAAGATGATTGAAATCAAGAGGCTGCGAAAGGAACAACAAAGGCTACTAAATGTAATAAAACAACTCAGATAGTAGATAAGGGCCCTAAAATGGGAAAATCTCAAAAAAAACCCCAAGAACAAGAGATGTAGCCACCCGAATGAACCCCCATAAAATAAAGGCCACAGGGACTCAAGCTAAGCCCATATCCATTTAGGACAACAAGAATAGCATGTGGTTGTTACAGACCAAGTGGCCTAAACAGAAGATACACCAGTCTATAATAAGGATGTCCAAACAATGGCACTATCCTTTAGCGTCATGACCGACCAGATAGTTTATAATAAAGGGACACAAACTGTAGGAACCATATATTGCAATAAGAAGATCTAGGTAAATCTTCAACCCAAAAGTGTTTCAATGGACAATGACCCTAGGGTAGTAAAACTTCAAGAGTATCTAACACAGGCCCAACAAACTATAGAAAAGCTCACAGAAGAGACTGTTCCTCAGGAAAAATATCAAAATTTACAGCAGCAAGTAAAGAACACCAATGCATCAAAGAGCGAGGCCTTCGATAAATGTTAGAGGGCAGAGGAAAAAGTCAAAAAGGTAACAAATAGACTAAAAATATTAAGGATTCAAAGGGATATTCTCTGTTCTTTATACACATATGTCCTAGCATGTAGGCCCCTTGCCAAAAATTATGTTGTGTTTTTATTAGAAAGATATTTGCAATTAAAAATTAAAGCTGTTAAGACAAGGAAACCTATAGAATTGAAAATTGTTGATGATTTTATAAATTGTTGTAAATATTATGGAGTCAAAGTTCAGGGTTTACTCTATGAATTTTATTTGCATAATCTTATCTTGGAAGAGGAAATGGAGAAGAATCCTAGTCCTTTTGTGGGAGATATCCAGTTTCAAGCATTCATTTCAATTGTTGCCAACCAGTTAAAGTAGCTCAAGGCCCATAACAATTTTCAAATACAAGAAAATGGGTTAGACCTTTGGGTTAGGGGTGAACTGAAAAACCCATTACAACTATGGATTAAGCATAAAAGCCTAATGAAAAAGGAAGGTGTGATCCAGACATTGGGACCCATCCACAAAGACATTGTCCAACAAGGGGTAGAATATTTCATGTTTATTAAAGACCATACCATAGCAGTAGCTAAAATCTGATGGAAGACTTCCAATTGGAATGTTCAGGATAGACATCCATTCAATTACAAAAATTTTAAGTTAGTTGTTGATTGCCCAGTTACCTGTGGTAACCTCATCTTGAGGGAAGGACCATATTGGCTAGGTTATTGATTTCGAAGCCCTTTTATCTGGTATCCTGCAACAAAATATAAGGCCATCTATGAATTAATTGAAGGGAAGATAGGGCGTATTTTTGAAGTTTTAGCTATACATCATGGTTTTAGACCACTTCATGAAAATCCCTCTCCAACCTATTCCCTAACTGCCTTACATGTAAATTACATGGTTGTCATGAGGGCATGAAAAAGGGTAAGTAGGGGGGTGTGTTGAGCGATGGAAAAGGTATGCGTTTTCCATTTATTTCTTTATCTTTTCCTTTGAATTATAACTCCATTACATTCTAAAATGGTAATATGTTAAAGAATTATGGTAGAATTAAGGAGATTTGTGATTGATACAAAATAGTTGATTATTGTCTTTTTCTATACAGAAAATGAAGGAAATGGAAAACCACTATTCGGGAGAAAAAGACAAAGTAGAAGAAATTGTTGTCTCTTCCCCAGGAGGCCGTATCTAGACAAGGAGATCAAGATCAGAGTGCATAGTCCCGGAGAGGAAAGGGAAAGTGCGACATCAGTGCAAGAAGACAAAACGATAAATTGGAAATCAAAGGTAGAGTGAATCCCTCAAGATCCTTTGATCCTGAGGGATCGCTGCTTCAGAACTTATCTGTATTCTTGATATATCTGCCTAGCCATTATAAAAAGGGGCAGTGCTTGTAGCCTAGGGGGCATGTATTATCATTTTGCAGAAATTATTGTTGCGCTGTTACTCTGATCATCGACTCTTGTTGGTTAAAACAGAGTACGATTGCTTGTAAACTTTTTATATATGATTAATACATAAATCAGTTGCCATTCCATTCCTTCCTACTTAATTAGCTCAGCGGTGCTTCACTAGCGGCTAAGGGCCCGACCCTGGTGGATCCACTTGCTACTTGTACCATTATTTTATAGTTCAAGTCATGTGATGGTTTGATTTACTTTTCATTTCTTTGAATCGCATTGCTTTCCAGTTTCCTGTCTTTACAAGTTCTAATACTTTATGGAATCATTTTATTGCATAAGTTGTGATTGAATCACATTACTGTTCCCTTCCTATCATAACAAGATTATTATCCTTTACCAATTATATCGTTATTCATTTCAGTTATAAAGCCTCGCAGTTCATTACAGATTGTTGTTCATTTCCATTTAGCTTTGTTGTTCATTTCTATTAAGTTAGCATTACTATTCATTTCCATTAAGATAGCGTTGTTGTTCATTTCCATTTAGCTTTGTTGTTCATTTCTATTAAGTTAGCATTGTTGTTCATTTCCATTAGGATAGCGTTGTTGTTCATTTCCGTTTAGAATTTCTGTTCATTTCTATTAAGTTAGCATTGTTGTTCATTCATACTAGATAGGTGTTATTTCTTTCTTGCAAGTATTTGGTTTTGCTTTTAAGTATTTTGCAGTGAGAGTTTTTACTACATTTCTGTTAGCAGCATTATGATCTATCATTTCCATTTAATTGCTTTAGCGTGGAGTGTAAGATCAACAACTGTAAAGGAAATTGGCTATCACTGCCTCAGTTCTTAGATTGTGGATCTTGTGTCTATTTGATTTCATTTATATTAGTGAACAAAGGAAAGAGTTATCACTACTACATCCTCAATCGATAAATTGTTGTAGTTGTTTGAGTGAATGATTTAAGTTTCAGAGCATTAAGTTTCTTTTGATTGCAATTAGATTTTACTTCAAGCATCTGTTTACTCTTGTATTTAGCATTGTACCACAAATTAGAAAACATTACTCTTGAAATAAATTTCCCGCCTCAGACTAAGTACACTCTTGAAATAAAAAATCGTACATGGATTGATAATTAATGTAGGATAAATAGGAGTTCAAAAGACACCTTTCATACCTCAACAATTTTCATCATTCAATCTATTATTTGCGCCATTTCATTGTAGAGTTAACTAATCCTATGCAATGACATGTATAGCTTTTTTTTCCAAATATATAGGGATCCTTCTATTTTGTTTTTTCCATGTCCTCTAGTCTTGAATTTCATTGGTTCATGCCTAGAACTATATCAACCTCTAATTCAACTATAGAATGGAAAACCAACTACAAAAAGTGTGAGCTTTTGTATCTATGTCATTTTGAATTTTTATTACAAAGAAACATACAAAATATATAATAATTGACATGTTTACCTTCAAAGTTTCCAATTGTAACCTTTGTAGCTCAAATATGGTTTTTATGAAAAAATAGTAGAATTGGATTGTCAAATGATAGTGGTTGCAAGATTCTAAGGATAAAATTGGCAAAAATATGGTTAGAAAAATGAAAAAACAACTTAATTTCAAACCTAAACATTACCCCACACTAAGGATCTTTCATGTCCTGATGCACGAGAAAAATTGCAAATTTTAGTAATTCTGCCCCTATCGCATCATAGTCTTAGTAGCTTGGAATAGGATATCTAAGTTTGTGCTTAGAGTTCTCTTCTTCTTCATAGTAATATACCATCTCAACTTCTTGAGGAGGAGCTTATCGTTGACATGTTTAGTCTTTGAATATAATTTCTTATTGGCTTATTTTACCTTCAAGTTATTTTTATGCCAATACTACATCCTCTTTAACATCTTCTGATTTTGTGTTTTTAAGACTTAATTCTCATTTTTTTTAAGTGTCTTTCCAAAACCTCCAACTCTCTAATTTCTTCTCTTAATTTTTCTACTGTGTCCTTATATTATAAACTTCAAATGGTATATTGCATGTAGGAGATGGTGATGGATTGTGAATAGGGTAATAGATAACAGGATGTACCTGATCTTGTTGTTCCTCTTTTTCAAGAGATTCAATGTATTCATAGACATTTTGTTGAGTAACATCAATTTCAAGGCTAGTTTCCTTATGTTTTGGTAGTGTTGAAGAACCACAACAAAGCACACATCCTTGATTTATTTTTTCTAGTTTTTTCCATCTCTGGTAAACAATTATCTTCAATGGGAAGCCAAATGCATATTCTTATTCACTTTTATCTCTATCACTATCTCTATATCATCCTCTTGCTCCTCCATTTGGAGGTCTTCTTCCACCCCCACCTTCACCTCTAATTAGTTGTGGTGGTCTATTACCTCCCCATTCTAGAAATTTTATGGTCATGGTTGTTATCCCACTTCCAACTCCATTTCTATGGGGTATTGTCTCTCCTTGTGCTTCAGTAATTGATTCTTAAAAAATAGGAGAGTGTGGTTCCTATATTGGATATTTTTCAATTGGTTCTTCAACTATTGGTTCTCTAAAGGAAATTTCTTCTTCTTCAACATGTGTTTCTAGTTCTTGTGCATCAAATTCTTATCAAAGTTGATGGGAGAAAAAGATAACAACTTTTTTTTAAGGCACTAGCTATTTTCTAGCTCTATCTTTAGTCCTTTGTGGAGGTTCCTTGGGATACCTTCTTCTACATGCAAAAGTGGGAATGCATGATGTTGATCTTGATGTGGATCTTGTTGCACAACATGAACTAGTGGGGGTAAATGGTATTGAAGTAATTATACCTCTAAAAAAACTACCTCTTGAATCCCCTTCCCTATGCATGCATCCTACTTATCGTGCTCACTTATGCAAATAATTGTATGTCTAAACTAGAAAATAAATCCTTTGTACACATCCCTAGCAATGATGCTAAAAATCTGGGTCAATTCAATTGTATAATAATTTTGTTACATTAAATTCATCAATCCATGTCAGTATACTTATGAAGTGTAACGCACAATATATGCTATGCTTTGGCTACTAGCTTGAACTATTAAATTTTGGCTTGAAATAAAATTTATGGTCTATCAAAAGCATTAAAAAATTACCTACTCCAATATAACCATGGCTCTAAAACACTTTTATATTCTCATAACATGTAGATAATTATTATGAAAAAATCAATAATCTCTCTCTCTCACACACACACACACACATATATTATATACTATATATATATATATATATATATATATATATATGGTAAATGTGTTTCTTGAGTTAATCACTACAAATAACAACTAATTCTCAATTGGAAAATCCATATGATTAGTCTTCATTGTATTGACACATAGGAAAATTGATAATTGAATTCAATTGCAAAGAAAAAAACACATTTGTAAGTAAGCTAGAGTATCGGAAAATTGAATTAAGTGGTCATTGTTATAAGATAAGTATTATAAAAATTTGTTAAAATGAAATAAAACAAAAATCATAAAGGTAAATAAAAAACAAAAGAGGATAGTGTGCTTTCTTGACACAAGGGTCATCCTGGAATGGTCACACATGCCAATTAAATTCAGTACTTTAAATTGCTATAACTTTGAATATTAAAAATCCATGAAATGAAATATAAACCACCAAAAAATAAGAATCATATTAAATTCAAAAGTGTTTCCATACAACCAACTTGTTTCCCATCTCAAAAGTCATGGGTATTTTTACAATTTATGACACTAACAATTGAGAATATCATTGAAATGTTTAAGAATAATGTAATCTTTTCAGATTTCATAGATCTAATTCATCAAAATGTGGATGAGAAATTCATGATGGTACACATAAATTTCTCATATGAATCCTTTTTAATCTTTGGGCTCAATTTTGTGATCTGATCCAGTATTTATTCCATAGGAACTCTACTTCAAATTCCACTCTACCACTAGTAATCTTCCACCATTTGAATGTAGTTTTAACTTATCCTTTGTGATTCCACCATTTGAATGTAGTTTTAACTTATCCTTTGTGATGGCATGGATGTATTCTATATGTCCTTAACAGGTGGATATCCTTATCTTTTATTTTCACCATCTACTCCAATATTTAGTTTCGTTGGGCCATGTATGCAATTATATCAACCAATGATTTCGCTCGAGAATGGAAAAATAACTACAAAATGTGTGAGTTTCTATAGCTATGTCATCTTGAATTAATTTTACAAAGAAACATACAAATCTATAGAATAATGGACATACTTACCTTGAAAATTTCCACTTCTAACCTTTGTAGGTCAAATATGATTCTTATTCACATTTGGTAGCTTTATATTGTAAAATGATACTGGTGGCAAGCTTCTAAGGATAAAATAGGAAAAACTGGGTTTAGAAAAATGACAAAAACAACTTATTTTGATACCTCAACAAGGAATCTCAAAATGGAGGTGCTCAACTACAAAGATAATATGAGAGGATGATAAAGGAACACCAACAAATTAAGACATAGATTTTATAGATCCTGGATAAATTAAAGATAAAAATAGACAAAATATTTGATTATGGGTAGGTAGATAAACATGATTCATTAGTTAGGAGGAAGGATACTATAGATTTAAGGCACTCTAGGTTTGTTTTTGGGAAGCACCATCATGCATCAAGGAAATCAATTCAAAGAGCATATGTTTCCTTAAAAACAGGGAGTATTCCAAGCATATCACTAATGAGGCAACCAAGAAGGAGACCTGACTTGGATATTTTACAAGGAGAGCTCAAGAAGATCAAGTCTCCCACATTTAATGGTGAACACAAGAAGGGATAGGAGGCTAAATCCTAGATGTTAGAGATGAGAAAGTATCTTCAACTACATAGTAAATCATCCAATTTACAAGCACAAATTAATCTATCACTTGAAGGAAAAAGTGAATTTTTCGTGAGAACAACTCGGATAAGTAAAACATTTTTATTTAAAGATCTCATGGAGGAAATTTAAAAAGTACTTCCAAAAGAATACCTATATGAGCACTGCTATGAAATGTAAATGTAGGAGTTCTTCAAACTCATGTTAGGAAACATAATAGTGGAAGAGTGTGGTTAGAAATTCACTAAATTGTTGAGGTATGTTGATTTTATAAAGGATGAAAATATAAATATACAATGATATGTGAATGGGTTTCCACCCTTTTGTGGTGAAAAAAATAACTTTTATGAATCAAAGAATTTAGATAACGCTATATGGAAGATTACTTCTATGAGAAGGGAAAAAGTAAACCATCCTTTTAAAAAATATAGAATGAAAAGAAAAGAACCAAGGTAAAGCAAAGGATAAAAAGGTTAAAACCTTAATTTTTCAAGAACAATTCTCAAATAAATTAGAAAACTCATCCATACCATAATGAACCAAAGGGGATTGATTCACTGAGTAAGAGACCAAGATTTCAGTCCATTGGGTGTTGGATTTGTGAAGGAGAGCACATGTATAGGGAACAACCTCACAAATAAGGAAAAATGAGGATTTTACATCACATCCAAGAAGGTGATACAGTGGGGGAACATGGGTAGAAGCATGCCCGAGATCTAAGCAGCATTGGAAAACAAGCAGGTTTATCATTAGGTGCATAGGATGGAAGTTGAAGATAATTTAAACAACCAACCAATCATCATTTTAATTGATTCTAGAGCTACACATAGTTGTCTTGATCCTAAGACTATTGAAAGATTTAAATTAAAGAAAATCAAACATGGAAGGACTTGGTTAGTTCAATTAGATACAGGAGTTAAAAGAAGACTAACCAAACTTGTAAAATAATGTCAAATAAATATGAATGGGTTGAATATAATTTCATATTTAAACATAATACCATTGGGATCATTATTTCCTAATTGGTATGGATTGGGTGGAAAAACATCATTTAGTACTAGACTACTAAAATAAATAATTTACTTTCCTTGATGGAAAAGTGAATCAAAGACAAGTGTGAGGAATTTCAAGGCCCATTTATATTAGGGAAACATAATAAATTTATTTAATATAAATTTCAAAAATTCTAGCGAATTTATGCATCACATGTGGGGGGATAGCTAAGAATTAGGCATCAAGCATCGAAGACCACTCGATACTTAAAGGATTGAAATATTTTGAATCAGTAACCGAAGAACCCACAATATGAACATTTTTATGCCAACGTTTCAAATCCCAACTGGGATCCATCATCAGGACTTTAAGAATGATGATAAAAGATGAGCTGCTTTAGAGAAATAAATACTATTGAGGTT
>APFE030056369.1:886-30413 GCA_000404065.3 Pinus taeda | reverse complement strand
TTAATTAATTTAATGAAATTAATATAAATTAATAAAATCAAATCAATAAATTAATAAATAAATTTCCCAGCCGACAGTGTGTTGTTCCAAAAATTTTAACCTCAATAGTATTTATTTCTCTAAAGCAGCTCATCTTTTATCATCATTCTTAAAGTCCTGATGATGAATCCCAGTTGAGATTTGAAACGTTGGCATAAAAATGTTCATATTATGGGTTCTCCGGTTACTGATTCAAAATATACAAACCACAGATCTCTTAAATCCAAGATTGAAATATATTTTTGTCAAAATTCCAAGGTTACCATGTAAAAGAGACAATGAATTCTCTATAGAATTGCTATGTAGTGTTTCCCCGGTGTCCAAAACACCATAAATGATGAGCACACTAGAACTTAAAGAATTACAAATATAGTTATAAGATCCCTTAAGGAAAGGGTATATATGCCTAAGTGTGTCACCTTGGGGTTCCTTAGTGTTCTTTGCTAAAGTGAAGGATGGTATATCAAGGTTGTGTGTGGATTTTAGATAGCTAAAAAAATTAATAGGGAAGAAAAAGTACCCTTTTCCAAGAATATATGATTTTTTTAATGATCTCAGGGGAGCTAAGGTGTTGCCAAAAATTGATATGATATTAGGATATCATAAAGTAAGGATTAAGGAGGAAGAAATAAGTGAGATGTAATTTCAACTTGATATGGGAATTAAGAGTTCATGGTGGTACCATTTGGGTTATCTATTGCACCAAGTGTCTTCATGTGCCTTCTGAATGACATTTTCCAGAATTATTTGGATAATTTTGTTATTGTATTTTTTATGATATTCTACTATATTACGAATCCAAGGAAAAGCATGAACAATAATTGAGAATGGTGTTACAAGTACTTAGAGAGAATCTGTTGTATTCCAAGTTGAGTAAGTGCTCATTTTATTGAAGTAAAATTCATTATTTGGGTCATATCATTTTCAGAGGAAGGGATAATAGTAGACCCAAAAAAGATAAAAGAAATCAAGTAATGTTTAGCACCAAAAAGATAGTGACAGATGTGAGATATTTCATGGGCTTAGAACGGTACTATAGAATATTAATTAAGGGATTCTAAACAATATTTCATCTTATCACTTCCTTGCAAAAGAAAGGTGTAAAATTTGAGTGGTATCACAAATTTGAAGAGGCCTTTCAACTTTCAAAAATGTTATTAGCAAGTTTACCTATACTAAAGGTAGTTGATCCAAACAAAGATTTCATTGTGTGCATTGATTCATGTTAGGGTATTGAAGGGGTCCTCATGCAAAATGGGCATGTGATATTGCTGTAGTTGCTGCAACACCACCCAAATTCATTTAGCCTAATACCCAAATTTTGGGTTCCCCCTATGTGTTTCAAGGTTTTAACATGTGTGCTTGTGTTTTGAATTGGTTCTTATTCTACTAAATGCATTAGGACTTGTGGATTTGTTTCTTAATTCATGTACCTTCAAGCTTTGTATCACCATGGCATGGATTGCAATATTCAAGCATGAATTTTATATTGCACTAGTGAAAAAGAAATCCACACTTTATTTTGATTTTCATCCTCAAGCATTGAATTCTCATGATCATGTCTTGGTAATTTTCAATCATAGTAATCACATTGTCATGATGGAAATTGCATTCCACATTCTTAGTTGATATATTAACTTATGCACTAGAATATTGAATTAGTTTAAGGAAGAGGCTTATTCATACATTCAAGATTGAGTCTTCAAAGCTCCACAAGTGGAATTTAATTTCGCTCTTTCCTTAAAGACATTTGAAACATTCTTGCCACTTGTATTTGCAAAATCACTTAAAATTTCTTTTGGACTTTGTGAAATTCAATTTTTTGGAACTGGCTTGCTCAATTAGATTATTCCTCCAATACCTATTATCTATTGTACATTCAAAACTTCAAAATTCAATGTTGTGAATGCTTATCTATGTCTCTTGCATCAAGCATTGGAAAGTCTATATTTTTTTTAATTCAAATTGTGTCTAAACATGCAATGTTGGTCCACTTATAAGAAAATGGAATGCAAGGGGTTCCTCTTGGACTTACTCTAAGAAATATTTCTTCTAATATTTTCCAACTAGAGTCTCGAATATTTCCTATGCGAATGGAATCAAATCCTCTCATGATATTATTCGTTGAATCTATTGATGACTAGTTGGAGGTTTCATATTATTACAATACCTAGACTTTCACCTTCTCCTCCTTATATGTTATTGAGTGAGGGGAAAGAATTAGGTGGTACACATAATGTATCAAATTCACAAAAGGATGAAGCTTGAGAGGTGAATGCGTGCCTTTGATGTTTTGATCTGAAACTTGTTATCTATGAGGTAACATGGAAGTTTTTAATGTGCCTGTCGTCTCAAGTATTCCTACTCATCAAGAAAGGAACATCTTGGAAATTTGGTGAGCTCTTAGTGGATTATATTGTCATAGAATGCTATTATATGAATTATAGGTTGCATATACATCATTTTATGAGAGTTTGATCCTAGTTTTTTCATGGTTACCTATGTAATACTAGTAGTTGTTTAAAAGGATAAAAACTAGAAAGGATCTCCATCACATCATCAAGAGGAGAACCATTTAGTGATATCACTAAATAAATATCATGAAGGGTGTCGATTTGAAGATGATAATATGTTGTGTCTCTATAGGGAAGTGCCAATAAGTGTTTAATAAAAGTTGTTTCCTATCCTAAGTCATTTCTTCAGTCATCACACTTATTCGATATTTTAAGGCCCTCACCAATAATGTGGGCAAGGAAGGATCACTACAAGCAATACATAGTGCATTAAAATCTGATGACCTAGTTTCATACGTTTGATAGATTCCTTTCGTCACTCCTATAGGGCTTGTTTTCTAGGCCCATCAGTGCAATTTGGTCAAATAATTGATGGGACAATTTTTTGTTGGATATCTGATGTTAGCCTCTAGTTAGATAAACGATTTCCATTAGATGAATACTTCATTGAGTATCTGATGCATTATCCATCAGATATACCATGAAATCCCACTGGATAGTCCACAAATTTGACAATAGGATTTTGATGACAGGGAATTAGATACTCGAAGGGAAATTCATTAACCTCTAGTCAGATAAATGACAAACAAGAGATTAATATATTGTTGAGTTTCCAATGCAAAATCTATCAGATGTGCAACGGATTTCCGCCAGGAAGTCCACAAATTTGGCAATAAGAATTCGACGACGGGCATCAAATAGTTGAAACAAAATATGATGGAAAACCAAAGACCAAGTTATACATCCAACTAGGGGTTTCTGATTTTTTTATGTAAGAAATCCAATGTAATAATCTATTGTTTTCGTTGTGCATTCAATAGTTGCAATGTACGTTGGAAAACCCTTCTGACCTTTCTGTGATGAAAACTCGACGATTCATCTAATGAACAAGATTTATATATGACAGAATATATGGGTGAACCCAATGGGCCCTCTATGTATCTAATAGGATTTGTGTTGGAAATATGATGACCAATGGATTATTATAAAAAAAATTGATATTCATAAAACCAAGATCCTGGATTTTGATAGGCAGTATCAAACCCATCAAGGGGTGTTTTTTTCAGACATTATTTTATGCCTCACACCTAATAGCATGATGCCACATTGACCCAATGGTGGGGCTCATACCTCCCATCACATCATTCAACTATCATTAACCCACTCACATCTTTGTATCTGATATCGTCAAGTGGTTATACATTCTTCGACCCTACGACTGATAAGGTGCATCGTCCTTGAACCCACATCCATTTCAGTATGATTTTAACTTTCGATACAATCTGAGGACCCACACTCATTCCATCCAATGGTTAATGTGTCACATTGTGTGAGAAGATTAGGATTTTTATAGCACATTCCTTTCCTCCAAGTAATAGGATCGAGTGACGATGAGTAATGCATATCAACGACTATCATGATATATCAAAATTCCAGGTATGTGGGAGTTAATGATCCTAGCCTAACCTGATATTGATTGTTGTAGTAGTTAATCCATAGCTTGATAGGGCTTGAAGGAAGCCTCTTTCTTAAAATGCATCTTGGCTAACTACATAGGAAAGCTAATAACGCATGTCAGGGATGAACTATGTGAAATTCTCATACCTATGCCAAAATTATTTGGCAAGATGAAGTGTTATACATTGGATTGAAATTTTGGGGACCAATACTTATTTTGGAAATGTTCCATTGCATTTCATGATGTATTCAAACGCAAGATGTTGCATTTATGACATGAACCTTGAAATATGCCCTACATATGTTTCTAGTTGACATATGATGCCATACAAAAGTTCTAATGAACTATTAACCATGATAAACCCTTGATTGATTTCATCACATATGGATTTTATGGTTTTGGGGCATCTGGATGTTGGAAAGAAAACTTGCATATGACAAAGGTTAGATAAAAATTGGAAGTATAGGGTTCTAAAATCAATCAGTCTAGAAGGATTGATAAGAAAGTCATAGGTTTTGTGGATAAAACCCTAGAGCTAGACCTAAATCCATGTTTCCTCTAAAATAATAAAATCCTAGCTTATGCGAAGAAGGAATGACATCGTGATGATCTAAGAACACATAACTATTCGTAACTAGAGTAGTTAGGGTTCAACCTAGAACATGTGTTCAAGAGGAATTCCTTATTCAAAATATTTGTTTTACATGCCAAGAATAAAAACACCAAGATTCAAGAAAAGTATATCTTCTCTCAATGTGAGTTTTTCTCCTAAATGAAAATTTACAAGGAGCATGACTAGAAATATCAATGTAGAAAAAAGTACTAGCTATATCAAATAAGAGAAGGTAATCAAGGTAGAAGACTCATATGAACAAGTTAGATGAAAAAATAGTAAAATTATGATTTGATTTGTATAAAATACCTTAAATGCACCTATAAAGCTCCATATAAACTAATTTGACATCAAACTTAGGATGACAATAGATAAATTGAGAATACAAATTTCTACAATTCACATAAATTAAAGGTAGATACAAAATCATAAAAATAATAAATAAATTTACAAACATCTTTATGGATAAATATTAATTAAAAAAAATCAAGTACATGAATCCTTGAGTGAGGTCCTCTTGCTTTTGATAATAATTGATCGAAGTAGTCTAATCTTCAAGCAAATGTCCCTTGATTTGGCGAAGCAACAATGAACTCAACATTGACTTTCTTATTGCTTTGTTGAATTGAGGGAGGTTTGATTCAATATTATCAAATCCAAATTTATTATCTACTAAATAGGGCTAATCACGTGATGCGTCAAAAGGTCTTATGGACCTCCCATAACCCCACCCCCACACCCCCAACCCCCATCACTTTCAATCCCCCAGTACCGAATCTATCTACTAGAAAATAGTTGAAATCAACAAATTAGGATTCATGCATAGACACTACAAAAATAAAAAATTCATAAAGAAACATATGCGATTTTGTACATAAAGAAACATATATCAATCAATCATTAACCTATAACTTTCATTCATTCATTCATTAGACATAAAACACTTATCTCAATAAATTTTATAATAAAAAATATGTTTTCATAACATGGCACATGATATTTCTAATGATATAACTAGTAAATCAATTATTTTTCTTTTTCTTCACTTTTGAATAAAATTCAGAAATTACTTCATCAATTTCTTCTATTCCCCTTCAGTTCTTATGTCCTATGTATCTCTCATTGATGACCTAATCGTATACTCACAATGTCGTTGAGGTTGCTACAAGAGGGGCGGATCATCAATTGGAACAATAAAGAAATGTTAAATTGATATTATTATTATTATTATTATAGGTATTTCATTAATAGAAAGAGAATTAGAGCATTATTTACCTACTTCAATAGCAGGGAATGCAGATTTGTTTTTAATTTATTGTTCTTTAGGTTTAAATGTATGTGGCATTTATCTGTTATGATGTTACATGTTGTGTTTTGTTATTTGATAATGATTCTTATGTCATCCATGAATAAATTAGGTCATAGAAGATAGTTTATGAAAGATTCCATTGGAATCCCAAATATTGGGTTAGTGATTGGCTTCACGACAAGAATCTTAGGTTTTATAAGAAGACTACGTGGGCTATAATCTTCACAGAACAAATAACAATGTGAAGTAATATATTCCCCAGTATATTCATTTTCCTCAATATTATTGTATGGGGGTTATCTTAGGCCTGTGATAATCATGGGGAGCCTTATATATTCCCTAGATATTACCATGTATCAACTAGGTGAGCTATTGGAAACATTTCAAATAAGTGAATTCCTAAAATTTGAATGACCATATGAAGAAAATGGGTGGTTGATTTGTAACTAACCTAGTCACTAGGTTAGAAGAATAAAAGGAGACTACAATGCTAACATGTAATAGGAATCTATACACCTATATACAAATGAAAATATGTTTATTTTTACTACAAATATGTATTCCTATTGCTTGATGCAAATAGTGTTGAGTTGCTTGAATTTTGGGTCAACACTCTAATAGTCTAGGTAAAAAATAGATTGGTGGTTTAATGAGTGGACATGCACTTAGTTTAGGTGAGCCTGGAGATACAAATTGTCATAGGTTGAGGATGTGTGAGGGAATTTTCCTTGCTCTAATGTGCTTCATGCATATTGAATGTTTGTCTTGTTGGCCCAGTGAATTAACATTGATGAAATTGTTTGTGTACTATATTGATAGTTTGATGCGGTGAATTAGTAAATATTTGCATTTTGTGTAATAATTTGATGATATGTTCATCATATGAATATGAGATCTGTATGATGGATCTCATATCTATTTAAAGGTTTATGCTTGAATTCGAGTTAAAAAATAAGTATGAAATTAAATTTGTATTTGAGTTCTGGTTTTCAAGAGTAAAACCCCTAAGAACTCATTAAAGTTCATTTTCGTCACTAGGATATGGTCCCTATGAAACTAATCCATATTCCTTTTCGAGTCAATTTTTTTTCCACCATATGAAATATAAATAGTGTTACCACTCACAAAGGGGATAATTGATTCCAAATTGTTGTATAGTGTCTCTTATTCTCCTTAAGAACTTGATAATAAACATGAAGGAGGGCCTTTGAGATATGTCTACTTAGGCTTACTCTTGCGAAAAAAATTGTATTATATGCTACATCCATGAGCTAAGAAGACATATAGCTTATAGGAAGACATATCCATGACTATTTATTACCCTCAGATCTGAATGATGGATGATAGATCGAATGCATTAACTTCATGAATACCCTCCCCATCTCTCATGTAGCAGACCTTTGGTGGCACTAGGGGCTTATCTTCCAATTCAAGTTTGGATTGGGAAATGAAGGTGGTGACAAACCCAACATCTTTCGACATTTATGGTGGAATACAAGTTGGTATACTCATCTTGTCGCCTGGCGAGAGGACCTCCATATTATATTGACATTCCCTAGAGCACACACAATTCACCATTGCAACAATATTTTGAGTTTGAAATTTGGTTAAGGATTTGGGAGCTAAGCTCCATAGAGGAAATTTTGGTGAAAATTTTGAAGGTCAGTTCAAGGACAACCATGGTGCACGTGTAGGGTTTCCCATGAAAAGGAGGTCATGATAGAGAAATACCTCCCCCACAAACTAGGCATGGGAAAGGAGATGACCATTTTAATTACAACATCCCCCACCATTTCCATCAAATGGTTGTAGACACAAAGGTGTAGGAATTCAGGATTATAGGCGATAATATTTGGTGTTTCAGAAACCTCCTCGATCCTCACTTCATAGACCAAGAGGACGTGAATGTTTTGTTGGAAGGAAAGATCTTGGAAATGGAATTCCACATGTAGCATGCCAAGGCAGCCTAGCAACACTTTTTTGGGATTATGAGAATGAAACTTTAAGTATTAGTCTCACCCTGAATGGAAGAAATTGTAGATTCTCCTTATCTTAGACACTAACACTACATGACCAACAATGCAACCCCTTATATAAGCATTGCAAGAACCATAATGATCCTAAGGTATCTCAGGTTGGAATGGGTCGCTGTTGTATCATAAGTGGCCACCACATTAATTCAGGAGTCTCGTCTCTCCATCAACTCTTAGCACTACCAATGTCTTCTATCCAACCGGCTCCAATGGTGAACCCTCTTCTCGACAAAACTAATAATTATAGGCCCTTTCTAGTGGTCAAGGAAGCCCCTCCTAGGAAATAATTGGGCCTCACATGGATTCCAAGGTATCCTTAAGTCATGGCCAGGATGCTCCTATGCTTATGTTGTCTAGATATCTAAAATTTATTATTTTGAAGATATTTATATCGTAATAGGTGTCAGTTGCAAAGGATTCATTTGTTCTATAGGTTTCTTTGCCTTAGGGAATTCCATGGGTGTTTTAGTAAGATCCATACCTAAAGGTATTTTGTCTAGAATGAGATGAGACAAAATTCTACCTCAAATCGTTACAATGTTTTAGAATACAAAATTATTCATTCATGCATTGAATGATTACCCATAGATGAAGTTCACAACAAAAGCTTCAAACAAGAAATAAGTGAGTTGTAGAAACTATGTGCTTCCTTTTGCAAAGAGTAGTTACAATTCCCAACTTTTTTAATCCATTACAAAAACATAATTCATTCAAACTATTGAAACATACTTGAAATGTTAAATCATTAACAACAATATGAAAAGATGATGAGAAAATTTATATGCAGCAAAAGAAGTTTGATTATCTTATGCAAGGTGTATAAAAAACATCAAACTAGTGAAAATTACACTAAGGTAAATATACCCTCATGGTGATAAACTATATTAACTCATAGAAACCTAGCTAAAAATCTACTATTTGTTTGGATGTTTCCAAACATTGGGCCTATTTTGACAGTTCTTCTCAAGGGGGAGTGCCTTATTATTGGGGTGGTTTTGTTCTTCACTTAACCAAAAATCATTCTTTCATGTAAAAATGGGTTTGGGAAGGAGCTAAAATAATTGTGCAGAGGTCAATTCTTACATATATCTTATTTATTTTTTGGTTGACAATGGATGTTCTAATCTTTAGTTTTTTAGTGACTCCTTGTTGGTTATCAACTAGGTTAATATGGCTCAATGTTGCCGGAATATCATGCTTGTTCATATTGTGGAGGATATTTAGAGAATAAAAATTTTTACACGTCTTTCACATGTTTCCATGTATACAGGTAGAGCCAAAGGGTCCCTAATGGTCTTTCTAATGAAGGAATTGATCTAGGAGCATCCAAAAAGGATCAAAATTTGAAGTCCTCAAATCTTAAAAAAACTAACACCAAGTCATGGATCTCATCGACACAGTTCCAATGACGTTAACGACACCTCAAACAAAGTGCATATGACAAAGTTATGGTCATTTCAATTTTTGTAGAAACAAACAAACTGAAGGTAGCGATAGCCATGTGGCACACCTAAGAGGCACCACATGGAACCACTCAGGAGTGTCATGTGTCAACACCCAAATTATCCATGTGGCATGTCATGGTGTCCTGCTAGGAAGATGACATGGTAGGACAGGGTGATTGGGAACATACGTGGTCTAATAGGAAGGTGCCACATGGCCCAATTAAATGATTCCATGTGGCACCTAGATAGCAACCAAAGAGGCACATCTAATATGTGGGCACATGTCATTGATGGAATTTTGGTGGAATGGGATAAATGGGTTGGAAGGCCACCAATTTGAAAATCCCTCCAAACCCAAATTGTAAATGGTTATAACCATCTAATGAACTATTCAAAGAAATAATCCAATTAAAATAATGCATTGGGGTCCCATAGGGTTTGACATCAGGACCTTTCCAACCAAAAATGAACTCGCACACATATTCCAACCAGCGTGCCCCAAGTGGGTCCTTTGTAATCTCTACCTCACATATGTATATAAACCATGCCTTTGCATTTGGAGGGGAGAAGACAACATAACAGAGAGTGCCATAACTCAATGCATAAGTCGAGAGGGGACCTACACCTTGGTGGGCATAGATCCTAAGGTAATTTCTAGAGAATATTTTGGATAATTACATTGAATATTTGAAGGGAGTACTCCAAGCATATTTTGATCTTTTGGGGCACAAAATTGAGGAGGAAGTGAAAATTCCATAATATTAAGAAGTATATACTCATTTTTCTTGAAACTGCACAAGGAATCCATTGGTGTAGTTAGAATTGGAACAAGGGCAACAAATTTTTGGGTCATCTCTAGGAGTGAGCTATTTCCATGTATTAGCCATTATTTTTCTTAGATAATAAAGAGGCCTCTCCACTTTAAAGTTGGGCCCAAAGACATATCTTAGACACTGCGCTGGGAACAAGATCCCCCAAGGATAGTTTTGGGGCTAAAAGCCCATGTTTTGAGTCAAATTTTGTATTAAAGTAGTAAATTCTCTACATTTTGTGGTCATGGAGCACAAAGGTGTCATGAGTCATAAAGGGTTGTCTGCCCTTATTTTTGTAAAGTAAAGTCGGTAGTAAAAGATCTACCCATGGTTCACAAACCATGGGATTGTATAAAAAGAGCTATCTAAGTAAGCTCTAGGTAGTCTTAACGTCTTAACAATTGAGATAAGTCATAGAGAGTCATAGCTCTGAGGTAAGAGGTCTAAGTTTTGGGTCATAGCATAGGTAGAGGCTCTGTAGTTGAGTGTGCAGAGGCCTAGGGTGGAAGTCCTAGTGAGAAGTATTCTGCAATTTTTGTGTCTTTGTTTTGGTTAATTCATCTTGTTGTATTGTGTATGAACTTCATTTATAATGCTTATATGATGTGCGAATGTGTGTAATTACGCTAGCTAAGTGAACACAAATAAGAATGTCTGTTACGTTGTGTTAACTCAGATTGCTTAATAAGATAAGTAAGACACTTATACTAGTTGGGAATCTGTACAGTACATTGACCTAGCAACGCGAAAGTACCTGAGCCATAGGTTAGGGCTGAAAAGGTCAATAATAACCTTTCATGAAGGTACTAAAGGGTAGAATAGAGGGTTATTCTAGCGAGCCCTAAAATTAAATGACCTACGCGAAGGTAGGAATAGAAGGAATAAACTGACATCATGACCATCTCAAGGTGTGGATACTTGGTTCCAGCATCCCCCCATACTACTTTGGGTGAGACTTTGGTCTGCGCTCTGCAGGCTGATGCCAAAAGGTCCACTATGGTAGGGATTTGTTTGGCTAACTAATGTTGAACCTAGCTCATGCCCCCTCAAGCCAACAAATGGTTCCATTGTCGGGACTGGAATCTGCATAAGGGATGTGTGATGTCATATCTCTGGAATCCAACTAAAAAAGAGATTGGAGACTGGTTGGATAGGAAGATCCATGAATTTGCAATGCAGGAGAAGAAAAGTCTACGACTAACAAAGGAACAGTGGTTGGATATGTACCTATATAGAAAAATACACAAGATATTTTTTTGTTCCTTTTTGATTGAGCTATACGAGTGGATCGCGAAGCTAGTAGATAGCCAAGGAAGGTGGAAACTTGACAGTCCTATTCTTTGGACCCCGAAGCTAGTACAAAAATTTGAAGCATCTGAGGATAAGATCACCCGTACTATCGATCATTGTCTCAGTTGTGTCATAGGAGGATTTGTAACTAAATTTGCAGTCGATACCTCGTTCAGCTACAACAAGGTGGAGCGGCACTTTTTCAAAGGACCGTGAGATAAGTACTTGAAATCTCTGAATACCTGGATTAAAATGTTGTTGTGCAAAAAGTAGGTTATGCAGCTACCTTGATCTTCAGGGCTACAAGAAGTGGAAACACTTATAGGAACGAAGGAAAAAAGGATCTTGAATATATTCCATTCATTTCACCTCCACGAGGTGACGAAGAGGGAATAGCGCAGGTTTCTCCGTGAAGTACTATTCAGTTAATAAGACAAGGATTTTTGTGACTGCCACCTCCACCCACACCACCTCCAACTTCACCACCATCACCTAGGACTTCAACCATACCAACTCCGCCTCCACTGTAATTCAGTATGGCAAATTCAGTGAAGCTGCCTTTGTTCAAAGGCTTGGAAAATGAGGACCCGGACCAATTCTAGTTCATTGTGAAAGTTATATGGGAAGCTCAAGGCATTAAAAATGATCACATGAAGAAGACGACATTGGTTAGTGCTCTGCAGGATCACGCGCTAACCTGGTATATCAAGTACTCTATTGATAACCCAAATGCTGGAGTGGAAGACATCCAAACATCACTAAATAGGGAATTCATTAGGCCTAAATCTAAAGCACAGTCTATTGTGGGGTTCAAAGAAATCGTGATGCAACTAGGTGAGACACCTTGGGAACTAGATCAGAGGTTGAAGTGTAAAATCTGCAAAGCTTACATGAACCTAACAAATTGACAACATCGTGAATGGTTTGTGGCTTCACTCCTACCACACCTAAGGCTTGCACTGTCACAACAAAAGGTAACAACTCAGGCAGAGGCCTTGGAGATTGTAATGAGAGTACATGAGACACCAATGCAAGATCCAAATCTGGGGGTCCAACAGATCCATTTGCAATTGAAAAATATTTGCCTAGGGATGCAAAGTTTGAAGCAGGAGAGAACAATTTGACCAGAGGTGCGCGAAGAAGTATTGTGCCTAAAATGCAAGGGAAAGGGACACGACAAAGACCATTTCCTGGTCTTTGCGAACTACCTGGTAGGAGGAGGGTCGATGCCTTTGAGGCTAGAATCTCAGGAAGGACTAAGTGCGGGGCCTGGATTATGGTGTGCTATATGTCAGGTAGTAGGAAAACATGCCACAAATAATTTTCATTTGTTGCAAAAGTTTGTACAGACACTGTAACATCTTTTCTACAAATTTTGTAGGTCCGTAGGGCATGATGAGTGCAACTGTAGAAGCTATGAGTTGATGATGGATAGAACACCTACCTATAGGCTATAGGTAGAAACGTGGCCCCCTAACCAGAGCACGAGGATAGCATAGATAGGCTTTCAAGGGCACAGACGAGGCCGAGGCAGAGGAAGACCTGGTAGAGGTCAGGGACAATTGATCTGCTACAATTGTGGAGGATCAGTACATTATGCCCATGATTTTACTAACCCAATACATTCGTCGTGCAAGTATTTCAATCTATTTGATCATGAAATAGAAGACTGCTACGTTGATAGCAAGGATACGTGACAAAGGGGCGCTACCACCTCAGTTGACTCAGAATCTGAAGATCATGAGGTCTGAGCTGCGTGAAGAGGATCCGAACATGAATATAGTGCTCCGAAGTGGAATCACAAGAAGGGATGACAAGGGGAACATACTGAAGACATCACATGGGTTCACATAGCCCCAGTGAAGGAGGTTGAGTTTTATTTGGAGCACGAATGCGAAACATTCATGGAAGCAAAGAAGAGCTTCACTGAGGCCTCCACCTCAAGAAGCAAGGATAATCATGAATTGGAGATGGACCCTTCTATGCTTACAACATTCCTAAAGACTTGTATGAAGTTACTATGTGATAGCAAAGCTAGAAAGGGGCTACAGGAGCTTATAAACAGATGCGCTGAAAACACCCTGAGTAAGTCACGCGTAGTATTAAATATTGGTAAGCATAAAACAAGGACGGGTCGGGAGATGAGGCTGACCACATAGATAGGAGAGTATGAGATGGATCAGGTTATTTTGGACCTAGGGTCAGATGCGAATGTCCTACCAAAATAGACTTGGGAGAAAATGGGGAGACCCGCGCTACAGGGGTCTCCGATTCAACTAAGGTTGGTGAATCAACAGAAGATAATCCCCATGGGATGATTGCAAGGGTGACTATAGATATTGAAGGTGAAAGTGCGCTAGCTGACTTCGAGGTAATAGAAATTGTGGATGACAACAATCCTTATCCTACACTCCTAGTAATTTATTGGTCTACTAATATGAACGGGGTAATCAATCTAAAGAAGTGAAAGATGGTATTTGAGAAGAAATCGCTCCATGTAATAGTGCCTCTAGATCCTACTGAAGGATCGCGCTATACTGAGCCAATCCATGATCATGAGAGCAATGTCAATCTAGACTAATCTATAAGATAACAGTGTGAGAACAATATTGGGTGAATCCAATAGTAGATGGACAAATTACATGGGATCATGAGAGTTCCTACACCTTGGACTCTGACAAAGAATTAGAGTGTTGGTAGAATCGGTTACATGAGGTAACTACACTAAGTTGTAACATGATGACCCTATCGATGCATTGTGTGTCATCAGAGGTAAAAAATATGCCCACTTATGATGGTCTGAGTGATGTAGATATCTTTTTGGATGCATTTGAGAGGGAGGTACTAGAAAACCAACGCTTCCAGGCATTGGAATGGGCACTGCGTTCTACACCTACAAAGTGGTGGGGTACACACAAGGGAAGCTTTGATGATTAGTGCAAATGTAGGAGGATGATGAGAACACAATTTGGGAAGCTGAAGGTAAGAATGATAGACACGTATGATGGGCAGGATGAATCGCATGTGCACTTGGCCAAGTGGGCTTAGGTTTATGGAGGAAAGCCCCAACCTAAATGGGTGCACTTATTCTGTCACACCCTAGATGTCATCCCGATGAACTGGTACATAGAAACAGAGCTATAGAATGGTACAAGTGAATGGGATATTTTATGCAAAGGATTCATAATGACAATTATTTTTGAAGATAGGTTTGACTGTATTGATGAGGTGCTACGAAAGGTGAAAGCAACAATATTTAGGATACCGCAGGATCCTTTGGACCTGATTCAACCTAAGTGGGCTACTCAGCTGAGTCATGCACTAGAATTTTATAATGTAACCACTAAAGAAGAGGATGAGGATATGTGAAATATTAACATCCTTGAAACAGAAGGTCACCGTGAGGATGAAGGATCGCAGGTTGAGAATCCTGATATAACCGCACTGCTGAAAATGAAACAAGTAAACATTGGTACAGAGGCAGTGCCCAAATTCGTAAAGGTGGGATATTACTGGGACGATGTGATGGTGGATAAGGTCATTAAATTTCTCCACGAATACTAGGATTTATTCCCTAACAAGTTTACGGATCTAAAAGGGATAATCGGGCACCTAGGTGTTATGAAGATCATGTTGAAACATGAAGCGAAGCCAATTAAGCAAAGACCTTATCATCTCAATCCAAAATATAAGGAGAAGGTCCACTTAGAGATAGAAAAGATTCTCATGGTAGGCATCATTGAGCCCATGGAAGAATCTAATTGGGTAAGCCCAATGGTAGTACAGGAGAAGAAGTAGAAGGATGAAATAAGGATATGCATGGATCTCAGAAAGTTGAATGACACTTGCGTACATGATCATTTCCTGACTCTATTCGCTTATAAGTGTTGGACAATGTAGGTGGCCAGGAAGCATATTCCTTCACTGATGGGTTCTCAGGGTACCACTAGATCAAAATTGCGCTGGAGGAGAGGAGTAAGACAACCTTCGCGACTGAGTGGGGTTGTTTTCAGTACATTGTAATGCCATTTGGATTGAAGAATGCTCCTACAATTTTCTCGCGCATAGTCAATGTTGCGTTCAAGGAAATTATTCATAAGTTCCTCGAAGTATACTTTTATGATTGGACTATGTTTGGACTAGTGAAACACCATGTAGCAGGCTTGCGCCTGATGTTAGATACTTGTTGAAGATACCAGATTGTGCTCAATCTGAAGAAGTGCCTATTTTGTGTTCCTTTTGGGACCCTACTAGGTCATGTGGTTTGTAGGTAGGGATTGATGGTAGATCCCATGAAGATTGTGGTGATACTAAATTTGGAAGCATCGAGGAGTGTGAAACAACTACATGCTACCCTAGGACATACAAGATATTACAGAAAGTTCATCAAAGGCTATGCCCAAATCACCGTGCCTATGGAGAAGTTGTTAAAGGAGGATGTCACATTCTGATGGAATGAGGACTGTAATAAGAGCCTAGATGTATTGAAGTAAAATACGGTCACTACACTAATTTTAGTCTTCCTAGATTGGAAGAAGGAGTTTCATGTACATGTCGATGCATCATGTATAGTATTGGGAGTAGTACTAACATAGGCTAGCAGAGACGAGTTGGACCATCCGATCGCGTTTGCAAGCAGAAGGTTATCCAAGGTGGAGAAGAACTATTCCACCACCAAGCATGAAGGGTTAGCTATGGTATATATGCTCCAAATTTTTAGGCACTACTTGCCAGGAGGCCACTTTAAGATGTATACAAACCACTCTGCACTGAAATACCTGGTCAATAAGCCTGTGTTGGGGGGGAGATTTTGCAGATAGATGTTATTGTTCTAGGACTATGATTATGAAGTTATTGTGAAGCCTGGATGACTAAACACAAGACCAAACCATCTATTTCACAACGAAATAGGGGAAGGGCCCACTAATTTGGAGGAAGGATTGCTTGACGCACAACTATTTGCAATGCGTGTCACAGATGGTCATTTTGAGGATATAAAACACTTCCTGACAATAGGAATTGCCCCAAAGGGATACACCGTTCAGCAGAAGAAGGAGTTAGTGGTGCATGTGGAAGATTTTTCTATCATTGCTGGGAATCTGTACAAAATGGGGTCTGATGAGATATTATAGTGATATGTACCCGAGTTTGAAAGAAGCAGCATACTTGCATATGCTTATGGGGGCATCGTGGGAGGACATTATGCAGGGAGAGAAACTGCAGAGAAGATTTTACATGCAGGGTTGTGGTGGCCAACCCTCCATCACCACTCAAAAGAATATTGCAAGGTGTGTTATGTTTGTCAAAGGATTGGTAGGCCATCGAGGAGGGATGAGATTCCTTTGAATCCACAAATGACATTATGAGCCTTTGAGAAATGGGCAATAGATTTTGTGGGACACATTCAGCCCCGAAGAAAGACGGGAGCAAGGTACATTATCATCATGATGGAGTATTTGACTCATTGGGTGGAGGCACAACTTGTGAAGGATTATACAGGTGTGACTACTACAAATTTTCTCTTTGAACATGTGCTGACGTGATTTGGCTGTCCAAAGATTTTTATGAGTGATCGCGGTATGCACTTTCTGAATGAGACGATTAGCGCACTAACGGAGGAATTTCAGGTATATCACCAGAAGAGCACGCCTTATCACCCACAGGCTAATGGGATGGTGGAAGCATACAATAAAGTACTAGTGGACACACTGACCAAGGTTTTCAATGCTCAGCAAAGTGATTGGGACCTATGCATACTTGCAATAATATGGGCTTATCGGATGACATGCAAGAAGTTTACTGGACAAACTCCCTTAAGGCTTGTCTATGCTATTGAAGTGGTAATGTCAATGGAATATATTGTTCCTAGTCTATGCATAGTGGCACTCATAGGTATGATGGATCATGGAGCCCTGAAGGAAAGGCTCGCATAACTAGATGAGCTTGAGGAAGAAAGATTTCTAGCTGGATTTCACTAACAGGTCCAAAAGTAGCCTGGAAAAGCATGGCATGATCAGCATATTAAGCTACGCACCTTTAAGGTAAACGACCTGGTTTTTTTATATGACAACAAGTTTGATAAATTTCCAGGGAAGTTTATAATGCACAAGTTAGGGCCCTATGTCATTAAAGAGATTACCGACATAGGAGTGGTGCAGCTAGTCAAGTTGAATGGATATCCCTTCCCAGGAAAGGTGAATGGCACTTGATTGAAGCCATACACTGGTGGTCCAGCCATGTGATTAGATGAAGGCATCATAATCTTAGCACACTAGGTAGCTGAAAGGAGGTGCAGGACTATAAACTACACTACTTTGGTTAGGGAGTTGTGCAATTGGAGGATTATGTGAAGCAAGGAAGTGTCACAGGGTTTGTGACAGCGCGAAGGGGGCTGCACTACCTAGGAAGGAATCACACAAGTTGGTCGAAAAGTGATCGTTAAAGTCACTATTCATGATTTGATGGTAGAAATGCGGCCGAATGGAGTGGGCGACTGGAATTTAAGATGAAATTTTTGGGTCAAATCCTTGAAAATATGCTGCCAATCCGGCATTAATGAACCGAATTTGGGGGGAATAGTCAGATTTGAATTCAAAATACCCTATAAATTACAAGTAGATATCCACCGAAAAACACTTGAGCTGTTGAGCTCTTAGGCACTCATGAATAGAGAATTATTTGAGGCTTTGAAAGAGACTCTAGCATTTGCAAACTTACCAGAGACACTGCGAGAACTATTGGAAAGCATTATGTCAGTGCCACAGAAGCCATAGATACCAAAGTAGAGGAGTCAGTGTCGGAAGTTGAGATGGAGGCAGAAGTAGCTACTCTAGAGATCACCGAAGTACTGGCCAAAGTACCTAAATCACCACAAATTGCGAGACCAAAGCCAACCCCAACCAAGGAGACTGCCAAGGATAAAAAGGACAAGCAACCTACCATACAGTGCACGCATCACTGAGGAGAAACCCACCGAAGCCCACCGTGCAAGAGAAGGGAAAAGCTATAAATTTGGATTGGGAGGAGGAGGAAATGAAAGACATCCCGATGGATGATGAGGATGTGGGAGCTAAAGTAGAGGAGGTTGAAGCCCAAGGTGCGGAGCCTATTACTTGGTAGCTTGAGCTAATACAGAAGCAGTAGCAGTAGTGGATGGTGTAGTAGTAGACTGCACGCAACTTTTTGAGTAGTCATTTGAGGACCTAACAAGCTTTCAAGAGGACCCCAATGTACAGTGACTAGAGATGAAAGTGCACAAGATACAGTGGTGTTATGATGAGGTTAAGGGCACAACGTGAACCGTCGTGCCGATACAAGGACCAAAGAAGTTGTAGGAGGCCAAGTAGCTGAAGGAACAGGTGGATGTAGCACTGCACAGGGAAGCAATGTTGAAGGCAAGACTAAAGCCTTGGCTGGATGAGGCTTACATAGTGATAGGATCTATTAAAAGAAAGCTTGCAACTTTGCAAGCAATGCAGAAAAAGCTTCAGGCCAACAACTCAGGCATAGTGACAGAGCAGATGGTCGTAGATGCAAAGCAGGCGACCACACAGTGAACAACTGAGGTTGCAGTCATACGATTCAAACTGGAAGGGCTTCACACAAAGATATTTGCACTGGCTGAGTGACTCAAGGGCGATTCATGATGTTTATGTGGGGGCCCGTTGGGAATAGGATCGCCCAAGGAAAATTTTAGGGCTAAAAGCCCATGTTTTGAGTCGAATTTTGTAATAAAATGGTAAAGTCTCTGCATTTTTTGGTCATGGAGCGTGAACATAAAGGGTTATCCACCCTTATTTTTGTAAATTAAATTTGGCTATAAAATATCTACCCATGGTCCGCAGACCATGGGATTGTATAAAAAGAGCTAAGTAAGTAAGTTATAGGTAGTCTTAACAGTTGAGATAAGTCTTAGAGAGTCATAGTTGTGACGTAAGAGGTCTAAGTTTTGGGTCGCAATGTAGGTAGAGGCTCTACAGCTGAGTGTGTAGAGACCTAGGGTGGAAGTCTATAGCTGAGTGCACGAACCCCTACAGTTGTCTGCGTGGGATTGATAGAGTCTATAATCACTAGAAGATATCAATAAAGAGAAGTATTCTGCAATTTTTGTGTCTTTGTTTTGGTTAATGCATCTTCTTGTATTGCGCATGAACTTCATTTATAATTCTTATATGATTCACGAATGTATGTAATCACGCTAGCTAGGTGAATGCAAGTAATAATTTCTATTTACGTAGTGTTAACTCGGATTGTTTAATAAGATAAGTAAGACACTTAGACTAGTTGGGAATCTACATGGTACACTTCCCTAGCAGTGCGAAAGTACCTGAGTCGTAGGTTAGGGCTGCACGAAGGTCAATAGTAACCTTTTGCAGAGGTATTGAAGGGTGGAATAGAGGGATATTCTGGCCAAACCTAGAACTAAGTGACCTATGCAAAGGCATGAATAGAAGGAATAAACCGACATCAGAACCATCTCAGGGTGCGGAAACTTGGTTCCAGCATCCCCCCATACTGCTTCGGGTGAGACTTCATTCCGCACTCGGTAGGCTGATGCCGAAACGGCCAGTAGTGTAGGGATTTGTTTTGCTAACTAACACTAAACCTAGGTCAAGCCCCCTCAAGCCAACACAATGTGAGTGAACTCTGTTAGAAAATCTTGGTGCATTGTCTATATTGCCTTCTTTTTGTGTTGGTTCTTCTTGGATGTTATATTTGTGTTTTCTTCATGATATTTAAGAAATTTATCTTATTATCACTAAAGCAAAGATCCTGGATCAGGTTTTCACTTAGATCCAAGACTATGGTTGGTAAATAGGTACCTAGGAGTTGAACGCTTCCAATTTTTTCACAAGCCTATATGGATGGGCATGTTATAGATGATATTTCCTAACTTATCTTTTATATGTTGTTTATCACTGTTGCACTGCAATTTTCTGTATGTATTTATTATATTTTAATTTTGTATGAGCTTTTTGATTACAATTTTTTGTTTAAACATGAAAATAGCTTTAATTTATGTTACTTGATTTGATGATTCAAAATGTAAGTATCATGTATACAGATAACATACATCTTTGATAGTTTTTTCCATACAAGGATCGAGGGAGATCCTTGAAGAATACACATATATAATGTGTATATACAAAATGTATTTTCCTTTACTTCTATAAATGAAAAATATGGTTTTCTTTTCGCAAGAAGAAAAACCTACTGTTAGCTCAAAAAATTCAAACTCCAGTGTAGAGTGCTCAAAATCTTTGTTCAATGGGAAAAATGGTAGATAAATTTGAACACTATGTATAATCTTGCACTATCATTGCCACATATCAATTAAACCCAATTGGATTCTACACGTTGAGAAATTAATGGTGATTGGATAATGCATTGGCAAAAACAATGAACTAATGGCTACTGATAACTAATTTAAATTTCCTATTAGCATTTGGTTTATGCTTCGTCATTTAGGTCAGGTTTCAATATATATCATTGTGAATTAACAAACTTTCAATGAAATAGAGTAATGAAACTAACACCTGTTCTCTCTTTAACATCTCTAACCATTCACTTTTCTACACACAAATCAAAAAGTGGTAACTTTTTTGAGATCTAGTTTCCTATCATCTAGTGGGGATTTTGCACTAATAGTCAATAGATGAATTATTCATTATTGAATACTAAAGCCTATTATGAATGTGTAACGATTCTGTTGAAATTTCCATGTAGTAAAAGTTAACAAAGGAAAAATAATAACCATGGTTATGGGACACTTATTCCAATCTGAACATTGGGAAAAAAACATCTTAGTGTGGGTGCCCATTTGGTTTATTATGGCTAGGGAGAATGGAAAGGCAATGGAAAAGGCTTTAGAAAGGCGCGGGGCATTAATTGGCCTTTTATTTATGAAAATAAAGGAAATTAGGAGAAAAGGAAGGTGAAAGGTCATAGGTTGCATGTGAGGAGGACAATGAAGGAAAATAATGGAAAATTGAAGAAAATAGAGGCCTCATTAATAAAAAGGATTCTAAGGATTAGTTGGTGGCTTTTGTCAGTTCATTTTCGGAGTTCTCTCTCTATTCTCTCTCTCTAACTCTTGGACACTTAAAAATTTTCTTGGATCACTTCAACAGTGGATCAAGGAAAGAAAGAAGGCAAGAGGATGCAAAGATCAAGCAAGGAAGAGCAAGATCAAGTAGCTACAGTGAGATTATTTGCAAGTATTAATTTGCATGTGTGATTTCCTTGCTAGTTTTGGCATGCTTGATTATGCATGTGTGTTCTTGGTTCTTTTACTATTATAGGAATGGGTTTTTCCTGATGTGACGGTGTTCTTTAGCCTTACCTTGCCATTTCCGGATAGCCATGGTGTGATGGGTTCTCATGTTTTTGGTTGAGTTGGATTTTCGGATGGATTTGAAACTGACTGAGGTGGATCTCTAAAAGGAAGAACACATTTCCTAGTGACACCTGAACCGGACTATGGGTTATCATAAATACAGATTTTTTGTTACCTCGGTGGGCCTAGGAATCCTTAACCGGTGATGGTGGGATATGCAGTAAATTCTAGAGGTGGGTGATATCCATCAGACCTAGGAATCCTTGGATTGGATATATGGTAAAGCTTGGATGGTGGAGTCTCGATTGGGCCTAGTAATCTTGGGATGGGATATATAGTAAAGCCCATAGACTAGAGTCTCGATTAGGGCTTAATGATCTGGTGTGGATTGTGGTAAGGCCTAGCAACTAGGAGACAGGAAAATTCTTCACAGTGTAGGTGGAGAAACTTCGGTGGCATCCATGATTTTTTTGGCCTAGTGATCCACTAAGGATTATGTTAAAGTTGGGTCTATTGATGAGGGTGACGTGGTGTAGCCTTGGGTATCCATAGTTGATTTTTGGTTATGAGTCCCACATTCATGCTTGGAATATGGAATGGGGGTGATTGGTTGGAAGAAATATTTGGTTAAGCCAATCTACGGTAAGGTGGTTCATGGAACTCCCATACCCAGTTAGATTTTACATCCATTGATAAGAGTTCCTTTCCTTGGTATTTTATGAGAAGATGTATTGGTTCATATGTGGAATTTATAGCTCATGTATCCCTATTATTTTTGTGCTTTCTATGTTGGTTATGATTATGTTTTACGACAGTAATGATATATTGATTTCATCATGCTTTGATTTGTAAATGAACTAACAATGAATAAATGACTAAATAAATGATAATACAGCTAAGTGGTAAGGCATCAATGCTTCTTAGCAATTCACATATAAGTATGAGACCCTTATGCTCGGATCTGTTCTTATGACCTGTCTATTGCATATTTGTGACATGTGTGATGAAATACCAATCATGGATGGTAGGGGTCGAGTCAAGTATTTGTTCAAACATTTGAATTTTTATCATTCTCTCAATGTTACTTTTCATTCTTGAAGGTTTCATGGGGTTCTGGGAAGTGGTCTAAATCCTAGCCCTGAAAAGGTGGCACAAAATCTAGGGTTGCAAGCTCAGTACTAGCTAAAAAAGACCCCAATTGCTTGCACACCCATTCTATGAGAGCGACTAGAGGGCCCAGTCACTTGCATGCCTATGTAATGGGAGCTTCTAAGACTCTAGAGCAATGAAGTGTCAATTTGTCTCAAGTGTTGATCAGCTGGAAGGGTCATTTGGATCCTATAGTTCTGTGACATGTACATAAGGTCAGATTGGTTATGTTGTGTTGGTTCCACTTCCCTAATTGTACATGGGGGTTTGAATCAAAATTTAGTAACTCCATATGGATAAAATGAGATGTGTGGTTTTGGGAACTCTTCTGACTTAATAGACACATTGAGAAGTTTGAAGGAAGAAATAAGGAGTTTCAAAGTAGATAATGATATAATCATGCAGGAACAAGAGAAACAAGAATAAGTCAATGCAATAATTTTTCATAGTTTATCATAATTGCAGAGACAGGGACTACTTTGGATCATCCATGGACAAGAGGACATAACTAATGGGGTATATAGCAGTAGATATCATGGTGGGCATAGGTCGGATAGGGATGGTAGGTTCTTAGATACTCCACATCACGGAGGTGATTGACACAGGTACTATTCTAGTTTTGGTTCTGATAGGCATTATGATCGTCGTCATTATCATCCTTACAAGAGGAGTGACAGGGGATATTTTTTAGATGAGTTTAAGAAAGCTAAGCCACCTACTTTTTATGGATATTTGAAGAAGCCAAAGGATGTAGAGGCTTGGTTACCTAGGATGAGGAAGTTCTTTGAACTGCATGATTACTTAGAAAACATGAATGCCAAAATAAAAACATTCAGTCTTAAAGGTAAAGTGGATATCTTGTGGGAAGATGTAATATAGGTTAGATACATCATGATGGAAGGGATGAGTTGGAATGAATTAAAAATACTTTTTAGGAAGAAGTACTTGTCAGAAAGGTACCATGACAGTAAGGTAAAATAATTTTATGAGCCAAATATGGGATTGATGATAGATGAAGAGTATACGACTAAGTTCCTGCAAATATTGAGGTGTGTACCCTATCTTAAGGATGAGAAGGCTAAAGTTCAAAGATTTGTTAGTGGATTTCTATTAGCTTTTAGAGATTGGATTGAGTATGATTACCTTCGATCACTTGAGGAAGTTATTGGGAAATTGAATCAAAGTGTAAGAATGAATCTCAACAAGGATGGAAAGGGAAAGATAAAGATAAAGGTAAATAGCAGCTGAAAAGAACAAGGCCTCAAAATGCAAAAGAGAAAGAAAATGTTTCACCATACAAGAAGTTCAATGTAGCTAGACAGGGACATGGGTCACAAAAATAGAATAAAATTTATGGTACATGGCAATTGGAGTGTTAGTCTTGTGGTAAGCAACATCTTAAGAGAGATTGTCTACAGAATCGATGTGGTAGGCCTCATACCTATATTTCACAAGAGGCGAACACTGTTGGACAGAGAATTCCTCATATCTATGTGGTGTTGGATAACAAGTAGGCAGAGCACCAGGAAATTGTTATCGAGATGGAAAGTAAGATTTTTCATCAAGTCGTTTCCATTTTGATTGATCCTGGATCTAATTATAGTTATGTTAGTCATGAACTAGTGGATAAGTGCGATTTGAATAAAGAAGTACATGTAGAATCTTGGTTAGTGTCGTTGGCTATAGGTACAAAGAAGAGAGTATATCATTGGGTAAGATTTTGTGCATTGGAGTTGAATGGTATGCCTAAATCAACACATTTGAATGTATTTTCATTGGGGTCATATAGTATGATTTTGGGTATGGATTAGTTTTATTTTCATAGGACCAAAGTGGATTTCTATGACAATGCCATTGAGTGCTTGGATAACAATGGAGAACAAAGAATCTTATGCAGTAAGAAGAAGGAAACATTAGTAAGAATTGTTATAACTATGTAGGCAAAGTACAATTGCAGAAAAGGGTGTGTGTTATTCGTTGTGCATATTTATAGTGAAAAAGATAAGGATTATGAGGAAGCAGAGGTATTGAGTAGGTACCTAATATTGCAGCAGTTTCAGGATGTGTTTCCAGTAGATATTTTAGAGTTACCACCTCATAGTGAACTAGACTTTTCCATTGAGTTGGTATCAGGGGAAACACTAGCATCAAGGACACCGTATAAGATGAGAACTACAAAGTTGGTGGAGTTTAACTTGCAGTTGAAGTAGATTCTCGACAAGGGATACATTAGGCCAAGTTTATAACCTTGGGGTGCACCAGTGTTGTTTGTGAAGAACATGGATGATACTCTTAGGTTACGCATTGATTACAAGCAGTTGAACAAGGTGACCATCAAGAACAGGATTTGTTGTTGAGGACTGATGACTTGTTCGATCAGTTTAAGGGAGAAACATTATTCTCAAAGATTGATTTGAGATATGGATATCATTAGGTACACATTAAGAAAGAGGATATATACAAGGAAACTTTCTTGACCACGTATGACCATTATAAGTTTGTTGTAGTTCCATTTGGTTTGACTAATGCTCAAAATACCTTAATGTGCTTGATGAATAATGTGTTTTTTCCTTATCTGGAAAAGAAAATTATTTTGTTGATTGATGACATATTGATATATTCTAAAAAGTAGGAAGAGCGTGTTGAGAATTTAGGAGAAATGTTGATATTGTTGAGAGAGCATCAGTTGTATGTCAAGCTTAGAAAATGAAATTTCTTTCATAAAAAGGTACATTACTTGGGGCATGTGGTCTCTAAGGTATAGCAGTGGATCCAGAGAAGATAAGGGATATCATGGAGTACGAAGCTCCTATAAATGTGGAGAGATAAGATCACTTATGGGGCTGGCAGGTTACTATAGGAGGTTCATCAAGAACTTCTCTCGGATCACATATCCCATTTCATCATTGCAGAGGAAAAATAAGAAATTTGAATGGACAGAGGAATGTACAGAAAGTTTTCAATGGTTAAAGCAGTTTTTGACAAATTCTCTAGTTTAAAGATTGCAGATTCAGACAAGGAGTTTGTGTTATGTACAGATGCCTGTAAAAGAGGACTCGGTGGAGTTCTTAGAAAGAAGTATAGGTGGTATGCTATAAATCACAGAAACTGAATGAGCATGAGCAGCATTATCTAACACATGATCTTGAGGTGGCAACGATCATTCATGCATTGAAAATTTGGAGGCATTATATTATTGGCATGAGATTTGTATTGATGAGTGATCATAGTGGGTTGAGATACTTATTCGATTAGCCAAACTTGAATTCCAGTCAAGCTAGAAAGTTGGCCACAATTAGTGAGTTTTACTTTTAGATCAGGTACATCAAGGGTAAGGAGAATAGGATTGTAGATGCTCTTAGGAGGAAGATATAAGTGAATCACATATCAACTATGAGCTCTTATGGGAAAGAGTTATAGGTTCAGATCTTATGGGCATGTTAGCAAGAAGACAGGTACACAATGCTTATGCACATGTTATAGCAAAGTAAAAGTAAAAATATAGGTACCGATACATGTGATCAAGATGTGGACTGTAATATTACAATAGATGGTTTGGTCAATGATGAGCACCAGTATTGCAACAAGAATTTTGCAACTCCTGGGGCTACCAACTTTACTTTATCAACCCGGGGTTCGTACAAACTTGGAGGTGACAGTGTTGTGTACACAAGAAGATGTGATGGGTCCACTCTTTGTCACTACTGAGCTGGCGATAGACCACTATGATTTTTAAAACCAGCTTTCTATTGATTCATAAGAAGCTTGATTACCAATGAGGAAAGGGAATTTTGCACTAATTGGGAAAGCTAAAACATTGTCTACTGTAGTAAGGAAAGACTGAAATCAAATGCTTAAACACATCACTCATCTAACTAATTGCTAAGATATTTTTCTTCAAAAGAATTCTAACTTAACCTGTGTATAATCCTAATTGTCCTAGGCATGCAATCTGAAACAACCAAACATTCTATTGTTGTGCATATGAATGAACACAATGACTCATTTTTCTTTTTGTCCTTTTTTGTGAAAATGTGAATGCTAAATCCTCTTGGTGATGTGGCGGGTGGGTTAGAGATGGTGGTGAAAGGTCATATGGCTCAGGAGGCAAGTAGAGCTCTTCTCCTATCCTTCAACATTCTTTTTCCATAAATCGACCTCAAAACAGGCCACGACAAGTCATCCTACAGGATGTCCTAATGCTTCCTCCAGGATGTCCTAATGCTTCCTACAGGATGTCCTAATACTCCTACAGGATCTCCTCTATTCCTACAGGATCTGGCTGACAGCAATAGGAGTGATTTGGAAGGTGGTATGGGGCTTAGGGAAGGTGAATGATGGAAGAAATGGGACAAGGGAGTGGCTAGGACCTCTTCATAGCTCAAAACAGAGTTTGTAAGATGGTTGCATTTGCTCAACAAACCTGGAAAGTTGTTCTTATGGAATGATGAATTGGTTGAGAGACTTAGTGGCTTTTGGTGATCATGGGTGGATGAGGTTAGGTTGGGGTTGTCAGTCATGAGATTTTCCTGCACTATTTAAACTCCTGCATTGCATAAATCACTAGTATTTATACATGAATCATGTCAAACAAGAAAGATTTTCAATCAACTTAAGAAAATATATTTTCATTATCTAGTTGTCTAGTTCATGCATGGAAATACTTGCAGAATAATGTAAAACACTATGAGATCTAATAAAAATCATAATATATCATAAACGAAAATTGAATCCCATCCTTGAAAACTGAAAAGATGTTGGCCTAAGTAGCAGAAAACCCTAAATTCCACGAGAAATCAGAATTCTATCCTTTTGGGGCTGCATAGGAGTTCTTTCCTCAAACCATGGTCCCTGAAGGGGGGATCGAAGCCAAATCCACCTATTATTAGAATTTTTGGTATTTATTTATCTTTCTAAGCTATTGCTAAAGAAATGCACAAATGGAAACAAACTAATCAAATTCACAACTACTTGCAATGAAACAATGCTAAAACCAATTCAACCATTAATCCATGAAATCACCTAAGAATACAAGTAAAAGAATATGAGCCTTTTCTACTAGGGTTGGGCCCTAACCCAAGAGCTTCAGCCCTCTGAGTCAACTTAGTGCTAGATCAAGGAAATGCTCATTCTCATTATCATATCAGAAAAATTACATAACCATGCTTTTCCACAAAGCTTGAACTCGAAAATGCTTAGTTCTCTTACATAGAAAATCAAAATCCTAATGAGGCTCTAGGCCTCTTTATTTATACAATTGAAGTCTCCAAAAACTTCCTTAAATCTAGGGAGGCTTGGATCTCAAACTCAAGATGAATTGGCTAACTGTTATTGGCTCGGCTACCCATGATCTCCATGACTTAGCTGCTTGCAACTCCGAGCTAGTGTGATTTGATTGAGGAATATTCGAATGAGTAAGGATTAAATGAGGAGGATCTATCTCCTATAATCTCTCCTCCTTGTCTCATTCAATTTTCTGCCCTTATTTAGCCAAATTTGCCATGATTTTCTCTCAAAAACATGCAATCAATGCACATTAGACCACTAGACATAACATCTTACTTTTATTGATCTCATTAAGAAAAATATAATTAAAATATTTAAGGAATTATGAGAAGAGTTGATTTTAATAAGCTTGGAGGTGTATTAAGGTCAATGTTGTGAAAATCGCGATCGGGATTAAATCAGCGCGAGGAACAAATCGGAAAAAAATCAGAAAAATCGGGAAAAAATCGTTTGGTACAAAACTATTCATTTTTTTCATTTTTTTTCAATTTTTTTAATATCTAAACCATATACAACATAAAATAAATACATTGACACATAAATATGATAAAAAAAACTAATATATATAAGATGCTTAATATCATTTCTAGCGCTAAAATCACACATAACATTGAACCATGTCCTGAATAGTAAGTCCCGACTCCTGAGTCCCAACTCAGCCTCAAAATATCAAAAAAAAATATGATAATTTATCTCATCATGTCATAATGTCATACACAATAAAATGAAATTCTAATCCTATTGATTTCCTCTACCCCTCTTGCGAAAAAAATGCCACAACTTTCCCTTTCCCTCTAGATGTAGATGCTAGTGCCTGTGCTGGTGGAGATGGCAGTGGAGTCTGATGTGCTTTAGTAGCTGAAGAAATAGAAGTAGGAGCTATAGGAGGTAGACCACATCCTCTACTGGTGGCAGTGGTAGCCCGGGCAGGCAGTTTCATCTCCTCCTCCTGTTCCTCCTCCTCCTCCACCTGCTCCTCCTGCTCCTGCTCCTCCTCCCCCTCCACAACATCCTTCACTAACCAATCATCAACAGACTCCATGAGAGGCCTCTCAGCCTCGACCCTCCATGCAGTAGTGGTTTCAATCCCATCCAATGAGATGGCATCCACATCAGGTGTCTTCTCAAGTTTCCTCACCCACAATCGAAGATTATAGTAGACGTAAACCATGTCATTAAGTCGCTAGGACTGCAACCTGTACAAAGATCATGAAATAATAATTAATAATTATAAAAAAAATAT
>APFE030056367.1:104564-134429 GCA_000404065.3 Pinus taeda | reverse complement strand
CAGTAGTTATGACTTGGTGCTGAACTGGTTTTAGCGGGCAGGAGACCACAGAGGGCTAATTTTGCAGAAGTAAAGCCAATTGTAAGGGTAAATGAGGCAACTGTGGTGACAATGGTGCAGAATGCTCAACAAGAGTTAATTGAGGGATTGCAGGAGCTGGAAACTCTGTTTTCCTTGTGAATTATGCCTTTCAGGTTTACAGTCCACGAATGCGCGGACAAAGTGGGAATTTGGGGAAGGGTGACTGTATATGGGTTCAGCAGGTGAAATTCGACCCTGCACCTGTGAGGAATGCTCGTTCTTCCAGGGATTTGCTGGTAAAAACAGGTTGTCTTACTCTTGTAAATTTAGTTTCGGAGAAATATGGACATAACTTAGCTCTGAAGGGATGCTCTGGGTAAATACCTGGTGAATTTCCGGCAATGGTGACAAATACAGGCGGGTTGAAGGCGGCAACGTTCTTCAGGTCGATTTCTGCAGGTTGGCGGCAGATGGACGTAATTTTCATGCAGAGGAGAGCAACAGTTCTTTCAGCAAAAATGAGAAAAAACGTGAAAATCGGCTAAAATATGGACTTTTGGGTTATTGGCGCGCTTTTTGGATGACGTCATCAGGTGGGGTCAGGGTCGGGTGACGTCAGCATGACGTCACCGGGTGACGTGGCAGTCTGTGAGTGGTCCACGGGGATTACACAGGTGGCGGACACATAGGAGCTCTGGCGGTCGGGGTGCTGACAGGGCGCCAAGTGGAAGTGACGTGGGCGGGCGTGGCGCTGGCGTGGGCAAGCGGTCTTGTAGAGTGGTAAGCGGGTTTTCTCGGACCACCCTCTATATGGTCACGGTATTGTTAGAGGGCGATCCGAGAGAATATAAGGGTGACGCGTGGCAGAGGCCTGACGTCACCCTTTGACAGTTTCTCGGAAGGTATCTTTCAGTCACGGATGCCCGTCCGATATAATGTGGGCCGTCGGATGGGAAGGCCCAGATCCGACGGTCGACGGGTTGATAAGATGTGCGGGTAATACAGACTGCGGGGAAGGATAAAATATTATTTTCTCTGAAATTCGCGCGTGGCGGAACTTTGGAAAAAGTGGGTTTTTCGGGTTTTTGCAGTGTTATGGGTTAAATGGGTTTTTACAAAGGTTTATTTTCAAAGTGGGTTTAAGGCTATTAATCCGAGCAAATCTAGGATTAATCCCAGGATTAATTCTTTGGCGCTCTTTGGGTTGCGCTTAAATGTTTTAGCGCTCGAAGACCTTCAAAGTCATACATAGAGCTATAATGCTTGGGGAAGGGGATACATAGATTTTTTGGGTTTTTGCCAAGTTTTACATAGTAATAGGGGGAATAGGGGGTATAAGGAGTTACATAATGATAGGTTAGTGGTTAATATGGATGAAAAGGGGGTGGATGAGGGAGGTAGAATACTAAGTTCTTTATATGAAATTAACTTAGTTTTGGGGAAGTAGATCAAAATGAAAAGAATTTTTGCACAAGAAATGTGGTTATTAAAGAAACTAGAACCAACAAAAGACTTTGATTTTCTTTGTGTACATGGGTCGCATAGGGATGTAAGTTATTAATGTGATAGGGACTGATTTGGAAGTTAGACATGCTCCATTAGGCTTCTGCAAGACTGCTGCTAATAGGCCATTTGTACTGGCACCATGTCTTTACCTTTGCTTTAGGCCAGTGCAATGCCATGCACCAAACTTTCTGCAACCCCCTCTATCTACCCACTCTATTGCCTAGCATTTTTTGTTACTTCAAGGAGGGTGCACTTAGATTTGCAAACCCTTTTGTGCCTTTTCTTTTCCTTTGGCTTTTTCATTTGATTCTCTATCTAAAGCTACCCTTATTGCTTCCAAGGCCCTAGATTAAGCAGTTGGGAACCTTTTTCCTCTACCTATCTACTTTACCTGCCAAGATTGAGCTATTTGGACAGGTTTCTTTCTCTAATCTATGACAAAAATTGAAACATGGCATGACCCAGTTTAGGCTGTTGGATCACCCATCCAGAAGTAAGGCAACATCAACCAAATGTGGGTATACTTTCACTACCAAAATATGAGATCTTTGTGTCATCAAAGTAGATCATATTGGCACTTCCCTTGCCAATCATGAAAGATGAAACCTATTGGTATAGGTATCTAACAGATACCTATATACCAACTATCCAGAATGGCGACACCAAAATGAGCGGGTTCCAAAATGGTAGACATTTTCAAAAAATTCTTGTGGGGAGGAGCTCAACAGATTAGGAAATTAGCATTGGTATCGTGGCAGAACCTGATCAATAAGAAAGAGGATGGCAGACTAGGCCTCAGAGGCCCATACATCTTGAACCAAACCATGGGAGCAAAACTTTGGTGGCGATGGATGGGTGGAGAAGTAGATCTTTGGAAACAAATATGGACTTGGACGTACAACATGCCAGTGAGAACTGAGCATATCCTAAGATATCAAGACCCTCCGAAGGGATCAACGGTGTGGAATCTTGCAACCCACAACAGGAACCTTATCTAGTAGCATGCCTTCTGGGAGGTTCGCAATGGAAAAATAGCCCGATTCTGGACGGAATCTTGGCAAAAAAGATGAAAAATGGTAGAAATATAGGAACTTAGGGAGATATATCAGCACACTAGGGATAGTAATATGTATGTGGTGAAACAATACTGAAAGGAAGAGAAAGGAGAGGAAAGTTGGAGGAGATGGAAGACAAAAGATGTCTGGGACTAGGCGGAAAAAACAAAGCAATGGGAAAACCTAGACAAAGAACTGAGGACAAGGCAGATAATGATCTGTCAAGACTCAAACATTTTGAGATGGGGTTACACCACCAAAGGTACCTTCACCATAAGCAAAGCCTACGATATACAAGTTATACAAGAGCAGGAAGGGCAGGGTGTCATATGGAAAAAGATATGGAAAGGTAGGTGGTGGTTAAAGGTAACCCACTTCCTCTGGATGGTTTGTAAAGGACGCATATTGACCTGGGATCAATTGCAGAAATGAGGCTTTTAGGGGCCCTCCTTTTGCTACCTATAACACCAACACTGGGAAGACATGGAACATATCCCCAACACTTTCCAGTTTGGGGAACAGAAGTGGAGGCAAACACAAAGAGTTTTTGAAAGGATGGACAGAGACCAAAACAACATTAAAGGAACAATTCTCCTATGGCAGAACCATATCTATTCCAGCCCTGTAGTAAATTGGGCCTAGAGTCTAGGCCTAGGATTCACCCTTTGGGCCATCAAGAAGGAGCAAAACCATAGAATATTCAAGAATAAAGAAACTACGTAGGAAAACGTATGGGAAATAATTGTCCTAAATATAAGGGAAACAATCTTGGCAGAAACATGGCACAAAGAGGACTGACAAGTTCCACCCCAAGAAGCCCGAATCTTACAGAAACTCAATCTAGCCCCGGGGATGATTGACACCAAATCATGGAAGACAAGCAACGTGGGCATGACCTCTGGGTCCCATTTTACCCCCCTGGAAGATGGGTTTATAAAACTTAACTTTGATGGCGCCTCCAAAGTAAACCCAGGAGAGGCAAGTCTAGGTGGCCTCTTTCGATACCCTCAGGTTAACACCCGTATCATTTATGCAGAAAGCTGTGGGATTTCCAGTAATAATGAGGTGGAGTTTGCTGCAGTACGACATGGCCTCCTAATAGATGTCGGAATGGGATACAGAAGCCTGTAAGTGGAAGGGGATTCAAGGTTGGTTATAAATACAGTGGCAAAATTAAACAATGGCACTAAGTGGGATAAACATAGCTAGAGCTTGAGGACTGCAAGACTTATCCAAGAGATAGGTGAAATCATCCCCAAATTTGACTATATACGGGTCAAACATGTCAGGAGAGATGGAAACAAAGGGGCCGACTTCTTGGCTAATTGGGGGTGTAACCATTAGCAAGAAAATATGGAAAAGCAATGGCCGGTTTGATCCTTGGATACAACATTTGAACCCATGGGGGAAATTTTGGCCCAGTACTTTAGACAGAACCAAGAAAGAAAAAGTCGGGAAACTCAAGCCCTCGATCGAGATGTGGGTCAATGTGAGAGAGGCCAGGTTGGGAGTTGATATGTGTAGTACAAAGGCCATAATGACCATTGGCCCCGACATGCTCAAGGCAGGGGGTGCAGTGTCCTTTGGAATGAATGCATGGATGCTAAGTAGGTAAGGTGGCGGGGAAGGGAATAAGGTAGGGTGGTGGAGAAGGCAGGGCCATTCGACGTACATGGCAGGTGAGGACAGTTATGGAGACGGGAGGTGGTTCAGATCTGGGGAAGGTTGATGGCAAGAGGGGAACCTTGGTCAGAGCAAAAGACTGAATCTGGGTTTTTAATTTGGCCTTGTCTCTGTGTTGATTCTATGATTTGGTTGGGGTTCTACTGGGGGGAAGGGAGGGACAAGAACCTGATGCAATGGGGATTAGAATTGTATGGGAGGAAATGGTGGCGACAAGGGCATGCCATAGTTTGGTTCTGCATTTTTATTCTCTCCAAATTGAGTCAGAACAATGGATGCGAAGTGGGCAAGTGCGAGTTGTGAAGCTATTCGGTTCTATGCTTAGTTTCTAAAGCCAGGGGGATAAGGGATAATGACATTGCAATTCCAAGGGGGCTGGGAGCTGAAGAGAGAGGCAGGAAAAAGTTGAGGGCAGGGGGATGGGACTATAACCATGGAAGTAGGATTTAGAGAAACCATTGGGAGAGTAGGAACCCACATGGCACTGAAGGCAAAGCTAGGAACCCTATTTGGAAAACTGGACGGAGGGGCAAGTGAAGCCATGACTCTCATCTATTCGTTGAGGGTGCAAGAAGATGGAATAATTGTAGGCATCCTGCGAGGCTCTAGAAGGGCTTGTGGGGTCAGCTTGAGACACAGTAGGACAACCAACATATAATCCATAGCAAGGGGGGGGGGGGTACTATGATGGGCCCTGGGAGAAGAGTCTAAAACCCATTCGCCTCTAGCATCTATGGGCTCTAGGTTACCCTTACACTCAAATGGAGAAGTATGGAAGAGAGGAAATGCATGAATGGAAAAGGTGGTGTGATTAGAAAAGTTCGATGAATATAACTTCATTTTAGTGTCAACAGGTCTCTATGGAACAGGTTATGGCCCGAGTAGTGAGAGGACGTGGGCGCAATAGGAGAGGCCCGCCCCCGGACAGACAAGTGGTCGAGCATGTTGGAAGCTCGCAAGGGTCGCAAATCTGTAGAGCACCTCATCGCAGAGGTAGTAGCGGCATACTGAGATGGGATGGATGCGGGAATTTAGAAGTTAATGGAAGACTGGGAAGCGGAGATTAAAAAAGAAAGCGAGTTGGAGGATGAACTTGACAATTGGAGGATGCTGGTCCCAGGTCCAGGGAATACTCGAGGGAGAAATACTCAGTTTAAACATAGACTACCCGTATTACTTAATGAAGAGCCTTCTTGGTAAGGTGATGGAATAAATCTCTATGGGGATGGCGGTTACAGTCCAGGGCCTACCGAATTACAAAAAAGATATGGAGAAAATTATTTTCCAGCTGCACAAACAGGACACTAGGATGGATAGGATTGACTGCCGCATCCATTGCATTTTGAAGCTGTATGGAATGCCAGGGGCTACTGCTAAAGATCCCGCGCCCATTGCATCTATCTCTGAGGAGAAGAAATACTAGATTTCCCCATGCATAATTTTGGTTTATGCGGTTAGCTTTTAATTTTCTTGTTGCATATGTTAGTTTTTACAGTTATGTAGTATTTGGACATGAGATCGAGACTTATCTAGCCTGGCTAGAAAGACTGAAACAATTCTGTTTTTGGATGGCCTATAATGCTGATGTAACAACCCTAGTGAAAATTCCATGTAATAAATGTTAAAAATAATAACCACGGATGACTGAGACATGTATTCCAAGCTGAATGGCGGGCAGGAGGTCCTAGGGGGTGTTCATTTGGTTATGTATGGCTAAAGAAATTGGAAAAGGAAATGGCTAAGGAATTAAAGAGGCAAAAAGGTATTTTGGCACATTTATTTATGAAAATAATGGAAATTAGGAGAAAAGGAAGGTGAAAGGTCACATTTTTCATGTGAGGAAATTGAAGGAAAATAATGGAAAATGAAGAAAATAGACTCATTAATAAAAAGGCTTATGAGGATCAATGGGTAAGGTTTGGCCAGTTCAACTTTGGAGATCTCTCATTATTCTCTCTCTCTCTCTCTCTCTCATATTCTTGGTTACTTAGAGTTTTCTTGGAGCACTCTTGGAGGGTTTGGCATACTTGGATTCTTGGAGCAAGAAGGCAAAGTAAGAGCAGGAAAGCACAAGAGGGCATCGACATCGGTAGCTACATCAGATTGCTTGCAAGTACCAAGTTGCATGTATGATTTCTTCACTAGTTATAGCATGCAAGACACATGCATGTGGTTTCTTGGTTATGATCTGCCATTGGCATGGAGGATTGCCTGGATCGACATTAAATTACCTAGCCTTGCCATCTCTTGGATAGCCATGGTGATTGTGGGTTTACTTTCATTGCTTTGTTTTGGTTGGTTCTCATTTTTCCATAGCTTGGGTTGAGTTACTAGTCCTGAAAGCCCTAGTTCAACAAATGCTCTGGAAGCCCTGTAACAGCTTGGGTTGAGTTACTAGTCCTAGAAGCCCCGGTTGGACAAACGCTCTGGAAGCCCTTGGCGGGTTGAGTGGAAGGCTTGGTTGGACAAACACTCTGGAAGCCCTGTATAAGCTGTGGGTTTAGTTACTAGTTCTGGAAGCCTTTGTTGGACAAATGCTCTAGAAGCCCTGGAAGGCTTGGATGGAGACCAATTTGATGATGGTTTTTGGTGATGTCCAACCATGAGGTGGAATCACTGTTTGATGTGTTGAGGTGGGTGGCCTCTGGAATCCCTGCATGAGTTTTGATTGATGTGTTCTCTAATATCCCACATTCACGCTTGGAATATGGCACGGGGGTGATTGGCTGAAGAGATGCTTGGCTCAGCGAATCTATGGTCAGGTGGAATATGGTAGTCCCATCACCGGCTGGTTCATTGCATTTATTAATGAAAAAAAAAACATTCCCTTGATTTTCATGTGCAAATGTACTGATATATATATGGATTTTGATGGTTGATATGTTTATTGTATTTCTGTTCCTATTATGTTGTTTATATGCACATTTACCCCGGAGGTTGTTACAGACTGGTATCAGAGCATGGTTCAAACACTTGGATTGGATGGGCTCTATCATAGGTAACATGAAGAACAAAGGTTAACTTTTAGACCTTCCTGTCATGTCTGTTATAACTTTTCTTCTGTGGAATATTAGAAGTTGAAATTTTTTCCATACTGAAGGTAAATCCCATTGATAATGTGGTAAAAATTTCAGATATTGGTTCACAATAATTTAGGAATTATTATCTAAGGAAGATGACCTTCCTAAATGCACCTTTAAAGATGTCACATTCGAATTTCTGCAATAACTTTTCTTATGTAGGCTTTCAGAAGCTGAAAAATCGTCCACATTGAGGGGAAATACCAATGATTATGTTGTAGAAATTTCAGATATTGGGCTGCCATATTTTAGGAGATATGAGCAGAGGGGGTCGAGCCTTCTGAATGCTCCTGAAGTAAGGTCTCAAACAGGTCACGCTGACATTTTTATTATAACTTTTATTCTGGGGACTCGTAGGAAATGAAATTTTTTCCACAATGAGAGGAAATCCCGTTTATATTGTGATACAAATTTCAGACATTTATTTGCTATATTTTAGGAGACATGACTAGTGTAAATCGAGCTTTCTAGATACTCCTAGAATTGTGCACCAAATAGGATCATATGGTTTAGTTTCCATAACTTGTACTACTACAATTTAGGATATATGCATTGAATCATTCACTATATTAGTTTGCATGCAAAATGTTTGATGAAATGCTTAAATGGTTCAATGATTAATTGCATACAAACTGTTTGATAAAATGCCCCAATGAGTATGTTGTTTGTGGTTGGGGATAGTATTGATGTGTAATAGTATTTCTGTAGTTGATATAGTCTTACTTGTATGCAAATAGTTTTCTATATTAGTTTGCATGTAAAGTGTTTGAATAAATGCTTACATGCAAATGTAATAGTATAGTAGTTGTTTGTGGAAAATGTGAAAGTATGGTAATTTTTCTTGGATGGGATAGTATTGTAGTATGATAATACAGATGTAGCTGATCTATGCCTATTTGCATGAAAATAATTTGAATAGTTGCATGTAGGGAATTTGAAAGGTTGCATGCAAGGAATTTGAAAAGTTGCATGTAAGGAAATGGAAAAGTGGCATGTTTTTAGTTTTTAGTCCAATTCCGTAATTAGACATTGGACATCGGTCCATTATAGTAGCTTCCTCCTTCTACCTTATTGTGGACCATGGATAGTAAGGGGGTATGTTTATAGGTTGTTTGAATGCTTGATTGAATGTGTGTCAATCATGCGTGAATATCAGTTGCATGTGTGTCTCTTACACTTACATATTTGTTGCATTTTCTTAATGGTGGATTAGAGTTAAAGTATGATTATCATGGAGAATTTGATATTGATTTCATGAAATGTATTTGAAATAAGTATGTGACTGACTGTGTATGAATTATATGTCGCTTACATGTTGATTTCATGATACCTACTTAGATCCTTGTATGTTAGGTTACATTTTTGAATATTTTGATTACATGTATCAGTCTTGTTGGTTGATTACAAGAACTGATTGATTATCTTTGACTACATGCGGTTATGCATATTGGTAGTTGGTTTGGAATTGCTTATGCATACTATTGGTTGCATGTGGCAATGTGTACAATGGAGTAATGGTTGTTGTCATGCATGAGGTCATGATTTATGTAGCTAATATGGTCATGCATTGATGACTGGACTCTAGCTGGAATGATGAGTATATGGTTTGGTACTCATTTTTTATGTGTGTATATGCAGTTGTTATGCGTGTATGGTCTTGGTTATGATTATGCATGTATAGTAGGTAAAATATGCCTTGTGAAGTCATTGTATGCAATTTAGGTCATCATAGTGCTATTGGATGTTATGATGCTAATGTGTTTCCTGAGATAGAACAGGAGATGCAAATCATTATAATGAGGTTGTGGCATTGAACTTTCAGATAAGATCGTATCGTCATGCAAGTATTGTATGTTTGGCATGCATTAGGGTTATATACATTAGGTTTATGAACATGTATTTGATGTTATGGTTACATTCATGATATATGTTTGATGATTAGTGTGGTTATATGCACATGTGTCAGGTAGTCAAGAATGATATTAGCATGTAGTTGTATGCATTGCTATTGTTGTTTTATAGTAGACAACCTCATGATTATGTTATATGTTGTTGATGAGTATGTTATAGGTTAACTTGTTGATTGTTATATGACAGTTAGCTTGACGATTCAGTTTTATGTTTTTGATGAGCATGATAGATAGCTTAGTGTTTTTATGTGCTATTAACTTGATGATTAGAGTTATTTCATTGAGATCTTGATGTCGTACTTTGGATTTGTCATATGTGTGATGGTTATGTTCATTGCATTGAAGATCTTGATGTTATCTGTATTGTGATAACCTGGTTTGACCTACGCAGATGGTTATGGTTGTGATACTCAGGTATGAGCTGACATATTTGTGATATGGTGTCGTACTAATCTAGACTGATCACACATATGTGATTGTTATGCATGAACGACAGATGCTTACGCGATTGTAATATGAACATGTTAATTAGTTATTGTTATGAATGTCATGATCTTATGGGTGCTTGAGCTAATGTGTTTTAAATTTATATCATGCTAACTAGATTGATTATGAAGACAAGATCACCTCCCCTTAGATACATTAAGGTATCAGTTGCTTATATCATATATTTGGTGCTTGACTGTTGATTATGTCATCTAGTTGATTTATTTGACATGGTATGAATGTTTGATGAATTGCATAATTTGAATATGTGTTCAAATTATTTTGTTTTAAGATGATTGTACTAATATGTATGCATTGAGACAGTTGATATGTACTTGAATGTAGTTGATAGTTGTAGCACTACGTCTAATGATTGTGGATTATGATACGAATGTTTGCAAAAGTTGATTTCAAATTGATAAATATGATTGTCTTGATACTTGGAACATGTGGCTGACATGTGTGAGTATGACGTACGGGATTGCATGGCAAGAGATTTCCATGAAATCTTGAAGATGGCTCAGGTTGAGCTTTCCTTGGGAACCATGGGGATTGAGTCATGGTGGCAGTCTTGTGATTTTAGTATTTTGAGCTTGATTTGCGGTTTTTTTAATGTCTAGTGCAAGGCCTTGCAACTTTGTTGTAGTGTCATATTGTTATGGGTTTTCTTGGTCTTCTTCTTGGTTTTTTCTTGTTTTATCTTTTATTGTTTATAGTCTTGGGAATTAGTTGGGAAACAGGAAAGTTGATGGAGCTCGGGGAGAGATGTGTGGTACCCGAAAGGTGATGCAAGACATAGATGAAGCTCTGTGTATGAGTGAGCGCAATGAAAGGGAAGGCTATGACAATCATTTGGACTAGTTGGGTTCATTGTGGTAAATGGGCCATGGCAGTACATACATGAGAAAGGTAACTAGAAAAGGTATAGTAAATGGATATGAGGCATCATATGCCTTGGCTATGTTGGGAACTATTGTTCTCAATATCATGCATGTCATGCATGAATAAATAAGGAAGTTCTCTTAACCTAGACCTTATGTTAAATGGTAATTATGTTATGACCGTGATTTTGTTATGTTCATATACGTATACAGAATATATATGTATGAATGTCATTGTCTGACATGACAATGATTATTTTATGCTAATGATTATATATGCATGTATGTATGTTGTTGCTTGGCATGATCATGATTGTTTTATGCTATCGTTTATACATGTATGTATGTATCCATGTATCTATGTTACTATCTAATAGGGTTGTCAGGGATCATTCTTGTGGAAGAATGTTTTCTTATGTAGGGGAATGACATGAAGAGATTCTTGGTGTATGAGGAATCAATTGGGAAGAGTAGTCACGACAAATATACGAGATAATGTTGAAGGGTACATCAGCAAAGTGAAAGTAGTGTGGTATGCAGCATGCTAGGATAAGCATGGACGAGATACTGGAAACAAGGTTTCTTGGTAAGGAAAGTGTGGTTTTGGATGTGTGGTACTACTGTTATGCATATGTTGTATATGTTGTGCATATTTCATCTATGATGTGTGCACTTGTGGTGTTGTGTATACATAGCATGCATACATGTTGTTTATGCAAAGTTATGTGCAGGATGGTACAAATAAGGTTGTGTCAATATTGCACATGGGGTGTTGTATATATATTGTACTGTCTTCATGACGTATATGTGGTGTGTGTGCATATGGTGCTATGTACATGTTGGATATGCAGTGATGTGTATAGATGATGCTATGTACGTGTTGGATATGCAGTGTTACGTACAAGTGGTGTTGTGTGCATGTGCTACATTGGTACTATGTACATATGGTGTGGTGTGCATGATTGTACAAGAGGATTCATGTGCGTATGGTGTTGTGTACATATTGTACAAGTGGTGTTGTGTTCATGTGGTGCCCTATAGATGTCGTAAATGTGGCGATGTGTACATGTGGTGTCGCATACATTCCATGCATGTGGTACTGTGTACATGTGGTATCGTGTACGCATTGTATATTGGTGTAGTGTACATGTGGCATTGTGTACACATTGTGTATGTGGTTCCATGTACATGTGATGTTGTGCACACGTTGTGTAGGTGGTGTGGTGTACCGGTGGTACTGTGTACATGTTGTACATATGGTACTGGTGGACGTGTGGTATTATGTGTAGGTCATCCATGCTGTGTTATGGGCATATGGTATTATATATGTGCATTAGGTAATTTTGACATTGTGGCCTGTGTACTTGTTGTGTTGTACTCTGTGTAGGTACATGTATTGGGTGGTTTTTCACATCGGGTATAGATGGACGCATTGTATTGTATATACTGGGTGTAGGTGTATGTGTTGTATGTCAGGTGTAGATGCATGTATTGCATGGTGTGGTATGCCATGTGGTTGTATATGTGTGTTACAAACTATGTGTCTATGCACATGGTTGAGGAGAAGGCACTGGGTGTTTATTGGGTGTAGCAATTGATCCGAAGTGCGTACAGAATAAAGACGAAGATAAAAGCTAAGGATTGATGAAAGGATAAGTATCGGTATTGTACTTTGGTTTTAGTATGCATGTGATTTATGATTATGGTCTATGATGATATGTCATTTATGATTTTGATGGTTATGTTTTGAGCTAACCTAATGTGATATTTTTATACATGTTGATTTGGTCAAATATGTTAGTTTGACTTATTGTGACAGGAAGTGAACATGATTAAAAATATACATTATTAACAAGCTACCAATGAGGTATGATGTGAATTTATTTTAATTTATTTTAAAAGTGATGGAAGCTATATGCATGGTACAACAATCATGAACATTCCCGGTTGGGTAGTTGAAATCAACTACAAGAATTAGCAGCTTGCTATGGTGGTTTGGTGGTTGCTTATGGTGGTTTGGTTGTTTCTTTATGATGGTTTAATATTTTATTTATGTTGGTTTAGTATATGCTTTATGGTGATTGATATATGCTTTATGATGGTTGATATATGCTTTATGTTGGTTGATACATGTTATATGATGTTTTGATATATGCCTTATGATGTTTTGATATATGCTATATGATGATTAGTGTATGATTGATATATGTTTGGTATATTGTTTGGCATATGTTTTGGTACATATATTTTGATGATGTTGTTATATGTACACTCATGTATGGATGTAAATACTGTAACAAGCTATGTTATAAAGCTCCACTATGTGGTATGGGTGTAATGCTATTATGCTATCATGTGGTTATGTTATCATGATGTTATGATGTCATATGAGTTTTCTTAAGCAGAATGATCATTGTAAATATCGTAATGACCTATGTTATAAAGCTCCATTATGCAGTATGTTTTCATGTCGTTATGATGTTATGTCTTGAGCAGATCTTTCATTGTAGATACTGCATCGAGCTGGGTTATAAAGCTCCATGAGCAATATGTCTTCTTTCAGCAGGTTGCTGAGGTATATGTGTGATTGAACACCGAGGACGGTGTTCCCCCAAGGGGGAGAGTTCTGTAACAGCCTTGGTGAAAATTCCATGTAATAAATGTTAAAAACAATAACCATGAATGAGTGGGACACATATTCCAAGCTGAATGGTGGGCAAGACATCCTAGAGGATGTTCATTTGGTTGTTAATGGCTAAGGAAATTGGAAAAGGCAATGGCTAAGGCATTAAAGAGGCAAAAAGGTATTTTGGCACATTTATTTATGAAAATAATGGAAATTAGGAGAAAAGGAAGGTGAAAGGTCACAATTTTTCATGTGAGGAGGAAATTGAAGGAAAATAATGGAAAATGAAGAAAATAGAGGCTTCATTGATAAAAAGGCTTATGAGAATCAGTGGGCAAGGCTTGTTTAGTTCAGTTTTGGAGCTCTCTCATTATTCTCTCTCTCTCTCTCTCTCTCTCTCTCTCTCTCTCTCATACTCTTGGTTACTTAGAGTTTTCTTGGAGCACTCTTGGAGGGTGTGGCATACTTGGATTCTTGGAGCAAGAAGGCAAAGGAAGAGTAGGAAATCACAAGAGGGCATCGACATCTGCAACTACATCAGATTTCTTGCAGGTATCGAGTTGCATGTATGGTTTCTTCACTAGTTTTGGCATGCATGGCACATGCATGTGGTTTCTTTGTTATGATCTGTCATTGGCATGGAGGATTGCTTGGATCGACAGTGGATTGCCTAGCCTTGCCATTTCTTGGATAACCATGGTAATTGTGGGTTTACTTTCATTTCTTTGTTTTGGTTGGTTCTCATTTTTCCATAGCTTGGGTTGAGTTACTAGTCCTAGAAGCCCTGGTTGAACAAACGCTCTGGAAGCCTAGTAACATCTTTGGTTGAGTTACTAGTCCTGAAATCCTTGGTTGGACAAATGCCCTAGAAGCCCTTGGGGGGTTGAGTTACTAGCCTTGGAAGCCTTGGTTGGACAAACGCTCTGGAAGGCTTGCATAAGTCGTGGGTTGAGTTACTAGTTCTGGAAGCCTTGGTTAGACAAATGCTCTGGAAGCCCTGGAAGGCTTGGATGGAGACCAATCTGATGATGGTTTTTGGTGATGTCCAAGCGTGAGGTGGAATCACTATTTCATGGTGTTGTTCCTTAAGAAACCAATTTCTTGGCTGTGTAGAAATTGTGCTTAAGACATTAATTTTTATTATTCATGTCACTTATTTGTATGATGTATCCTCAAGTGAAGGGCATGAAGGACCTGATTTTAGCCCTTAATATTTAGTTGATATGAAAGTCTCAAAATGCCATATGATGCTGAATATAAATGTTGTGTGAAGAATTCTTTGAGAAGTTAGAAATAATATGTTGTTTTTCATAGAAACTATTATCTGTAACTTAGAAGAAATTTAGACGTAGGAACTTTAAGTATAGGAGCACTCTTTTAAGGAATTTTAACTTCATTCACATAAGTAAACAAAGACCTACAACTTCATTACCATACATAAAGAAAGGAAGACACATAATGACACATAACAAAGAAATTACAAAATCATACCCAACAATGTGTGGAAAACTTCCGATTCTTTCATTAATCATTAATTTATCAAGAATACAATAGCATAGTCTCCAGGTTCTTCAAAATTCGGAAAATTTTCCTATAACTTTGCCTCTTTTTGTACATCATGGGATAATTGGTAACTACCAAAACTGTCAAACCACTTAACTACCTCCTAACTGTCTAAAGTAAAAGTTATTACAGAATATTACATTGGAAGGTAAAAGACACCTCATTCTTCTCAAGAAAACAAAATAACAAGAAGTAACAGAAGTTAGAGTATGATTGGTGATTGTTGCTTGTTGTTCGAATCTGTGGCTTGAGTATGTGGTCCTGTTGATGCATCTTTGATCTACTCTATCATCCATTCCTTGCACTTTCTCCATAATGGTACATTTGACTTTGGTGCTTCCTCTAACTTATCAAGTTCTATTCTGCAAGTTGTGATCCTACCATAAGTAGGCTTGTCAGTAAACAGAGTCTTCACCATCCAGAGAAGCTTAAAATCTTTGTTCAAGTAGTTCACAATGGTGGCTCCTTTTAATGTTGTTGTCTTTTATACATATAATATTCAATTGGGGGTTGGGGGTTGGGTGCGGGGGGGAACCTGTAATTGATGTAATGAATTAATGGAGTGGCAAATGAGGTGATGTGGTATGGTGAATGAGGTGGATGGTAATGAATGAGGGTGGCGGATGACGTGGAGGATATGAGATGGAGTGGAGCGATGGGGGTGGCCTGCTACGGGGGTAGGGAGTGTATGGGATGTTCATCGGGTTTGAACCCCTAAAACAATCTCAGGCCGTAGATCTCGGTCAAACACCTTAACATAATGGTCAACTGCGGGGGTTGAGCCTGAGTTATAACTCGTGCTCATTGCTCCCTCACAGAGCACTTTACCTGCTTCTCGAACCCATGCTTGCTCATATCTTGTGATACTGCTCGAACTTTAACACATGGGTCGGGGCCCCACCTTATATTAGATTTGAAAGCCATCAATAATATAAAACAAATCACTACTTTCAAACTTTCACATTCTCTTTTAATTTTGTTTCTAGAACATAATATTTGATTTTTTATTTTTTGTGATTAAATTGAAAATGGAATTTAGATGACAATAGATGCTACAACATTTGTCTCCACCTCGGGATAGTGCTTTTTCCATAGAAGCACTAAGAACCGCAGATTAGTGCCTTCACACCGGGTATGGAGTCATATATTGCTTTGCCAAATTTAATTCTATGGAAATTGTACAATGAATTCACTTTAGTATCTACAATGACAAGATGATTGTGCTTTAGAATTGGAAATAATGTTTGAGGTACTACCCGTTCATTGGCAGCTGTAATGTTTCACCATCAAGATTCTCCAAAAAGAATGGATTATTTGCCCTTGGTCTCCAACTTTAGAATCAATTTCTTTGGATTTTCTTTCAAAAATCCCCTTCATTTTTGATTGATACATAATCAGATTATCTCTTACCCTATCCTTGCTTTCACTGAACTCCACTACCTTATGCATCCTTCTTATTATAGAATTGGGCTCTTCTTTTGCCTCCTAAATCATTGCAATGATAGGCTTCATAAGATGACTATGGAACAAAGCTTGAGTTCCATACACTAACTCAAAAAGGTGATTTGCTTGTAGACCTTTTTGTAGTCACTCGGAAAACCCAAAGGGAAAAATTTAATTTCGAATCCCAGTCTTTCTGATTATCTGCAATAGTTTTCTTAAGAATTCTCATCAATGTTTTGTTAATGGATTTAGCCAATCCATTTCCCTATGGATGATAAGCTCTTGAATGAGATAAATTGACATTATATTTCTGACAAAAGGCAACAAACTTAATTGAACTGAAGACTTGAGCATTGTTAGTTATGATTTTGACAGGGCATCCAAATCTGCTGAAAATGTTTTCCTCTAAAACTTCATTACCACCTGGTCATTTTCCTTTTTAGTAGGTATAGCTTCTACCCACTTAGTGAAATAATCAGTAGCTGTAAGAACCACTTGTGATGTCCACTTGAAGGTGGGTTAGTTTCTCGAACAAAGTCTAGTCCCCATTGTCTAAATGGTTCTTATATGAAGAATGGGATCAATGAAAATGGAGCTAACCTCTTCTTCTCAGCAAAAAGCTGACACTTCTGACAGCATCTAAAAAACTTATATATATCACCAAATAGGGTGGGCCAATAAAATCCCGCCTGGAAAATTTTGTGTGCAGTAGCTTTCCAACTATAATGTCCACCACATAACTTCTCATGATAATCTTTAATGGTATTTGTAGATTCATCTTCTGTTAAACATAACAATAAAATTCCCACAGGATCCTTCCAATACAATCTGCCCTCTATAATCACATATGGATGTGCTTTGATTTTTAATGCTCTATATCTTGTTCTATCCAATGATTGGGGACAAGAGAGAAAACATAAATAATGAACTATATGCTTGTACCATTCTGAACATAAAAATTTATATCGAATCTTCATACCTGGGTTTGATTTTTCTTCACCTTCTTCAATTATTTCCTCATTCACAGTTATTAGCAAGTTGATTCCCAATGCCTGAAAATTTGACTTTTTCAACATCTTTGCCTATCCCTTCCCTTTCACCAGCTTTGTGGGCTTTATGTCCAGGTCATACTCTTGGATCTTAGCTATCCATTTTCCTCTCTTACCTTCCACATCTGTCTAGACTAAGACATCTTTTACTGCAGCATTTGGCACATAAGTAATGATCTGTGACTATAGTACATAAGTTCTGAAGGACTTTAGGACTTTTACCAAAGCATATAGTTGTTTTTCAAGAATATTTTATTTGAGTTTAGCATCTCTGAGAATATTGCTATAGAAAGCAACTAGCTGCTCTTTTCCTTCATCATTTTTCTGTAACAAAACAACAACTATTGAATTAAGTGATGCAAATGAAACAATTTGAAAGGGATTTTGATAATCAGGGCTAATTAAAACTGGAGTTGCTTGTAATGTTTCTTTGATCCTGGAGAATAACTCTCTCGCTTTCTTGGTCCAATGTACTTAATTTTCCTTCTTCAACATATTGGTAATCTCTTTTACAATTTCAGCATAATTGGACACAAACCTCCTTAAAAGATTATTTTTCCCAGAAATTTTTGAATGTCTTTCTTACTCCTGGGCAAGGTATTTTTTACACAGCTTGCACCCTTGCTGGATCTATCTTCACTCCATCTCTAGAAACAATGTGCCCCAACATTTTGCCTTCTTCTAGAGCAAAAATAGACTTCTTAGGATTCAAAGAAAACCCAAATTTTCTACATTTCTCAAAAGTCTTTTTAAGATGGTCCAGATGCTCCTCATCTGATTTAGAGAAAACAATAATGTCATCCAAGTATATCACTACAAACTTATCACCCACAAATGCAATGTCCATAGCCCTCTGAAATGTTGCACAAAATGGATTCGAACATACATGAAGGTTCCCCAAGGAGTTGTGAATGCAGTATTTTCTGATATTCTTTATCAACAACCACCTGGATATACCCAGATAAGCCATCCAACATTGACATTTTGAATGATCCAGTTACCTTCTGCAGCACATGATGCATTTTAGGTAATGGATAATTATCTTTTAAGGAAGCCCTATTTAGATTTCTAAAATCCACAAATAACCTTATTTCTCCATTTTTCTTCCTTACAGGTACTAAATTGGCAACCCAGTCAGAGTATCGGAGTGGAACTATTATCTTGTCATTAAGAAGCTTTTTGACTTCTTTCTCAATCAATGGTAAAAGAAAAGGATTGATCTGCCTGAGTTTCTGCTTAAATGGTTTAATCCCTTCTTTCAAGGGAATCTTGTGCTAAATAATGCTTACATCATATGTCTTGAGATCCTCATAGGAACAAACAAAAACATCAGTATACTCCCTGAAAAGCTCAATATATCTCTCCTTATAATTAAGTGGAACTCCATTAAATAATTTGACTAACTTGGGCTCCTTCTGGGTTCCAATATTGTGATCTTGAATCTGCTTATCCTGTGGAATTTTCTCTGAACTAACAGCTACATCATTGGAGTTAAAAAGTCTTTCAAGAGGGACAAGCCCCCTTGGTAGAATATTATCTTTCAATTGAATAATTTTTTTGATTAAGTATGGAATTTTTAAAACCACTTACTTTTGCACCTTCTATTGTTTCATCTCCATCTTGATCAATCTTGATGCCCTGAAAATATTCAATCATACTCAAGAATTCCTTAATCTATTGACCATCCTCAAAAACCTACCAATGTTTTATATTATCCAGAATAGAAGGCCTATGCCTCATTTCAACCTCATCTCTCAGCTTTGGATTTATAGGAGGTCTAAAAGTACTAGCAGCCATAGCTAAGGAGTCTGCTATTCTGTTCCCATCTCTTGGAATGAACTATATGTTGAAAGCCTCAAAGAAATTCTCAACTAAATCCCACATTTCATTTCTATATGCCCTGAGCCTAGGGTGTTTTGTTTGACAATGGTTCTTAATTTGCTTTATAATCAGCTTTGAATCTCCAAAAACGAAAATTGGTTGGACTCCCATTTGTTTTGTTGTTTGCAGAGCAATGATCAATGATTCATATTCTTCCATATTATTAGTTACTTTGAACTCCAATTTAAAATTAAATGGGATCATATTACCTCCAGGTGTAATTAAAAGGAAACCAACACTTGTTCCTTCTTTAGAATAGGCTCCATCAAAGAAACACTTCCACACCCATTCTATTTGCAACTCTATATTTACATAGGTTGAAGTAAGTTGCCTCTGGTTATTTTCAGCCAACTCTGCATTGTCATGCAACATGAAGCAAGAAAATTGATCTTTTTCTTGGCTATACACAGGTGAATTACTTGCTCCATTCTTTGTGATTGTTTTAACAAATCTTGTTTCTTTGTACAACCTTCTTTCTTCTCCACCAAAAATTGGTATGATAGCATAAGTAAAATCCAATTTCAGAACACCACCCAATTTAGCTCCCTATGACCTAGATAACAACATTCCAAACCTAGCAGGGATATCTGCTACCACTACATCCATTACCAAGCTTCTAGCTGGGATCTGGGCTATAGGCACCACCATATGTTTAATGACCCCGAGACACTTGAATTTGTTTGAATCAAAAGAATATAGGTCTCTATAAGGTTTTGTAACTTGTAGGTTTAGTTGTTTCATTACTAATAGTGGCATAAGTTTATGCAAATCTCTTGAATCAAACATACAATTATGCAAGAGGAAATCATGAATCAATAAAGAAATGTAGAAAGGAGGTGTTGAAGAATCTACTTCCTCCACATGTGGACCAAAAACCACTATTGGTTTATCTTCTTGCAGATTCACAGTGTCATTTATATTCACATTCTGAGATAGGTTGATAAACTTAGCAATCTCTCTTTGATAAACTCGTGTTTTGACCAACTCTGTGAGGGGCACCTGAATTCTAATTTTTGCTAAATCTTTAGTGATACTAAATACATGGACCTATTTAGTATTCCTTTCATTTTCATATTCACTTCCCTTCATCATTGAAATCTCTTGTGGAATGGAAACAATTTTTTCTAAAGGAATTTTATTTCTTTTATCTTGAGAAGGCTCACCTTGAAGTATTTGAGTTTTTCTAATTGTATTTTGTTGTTGCTTTCCTTTATTTAATTGTTTTGCAGGCTATGGTTCTTGTGGAGTTTCCTTTTGTAGGGGATCTGGAACTTTTTGCTCACCTTCATTTTCTTGAATTCTAGATCTTTTTCTTGATCACAAGTCATATTTCTTATGTAATTTTGCCTACATAAAATCAGTAAACTACTTCCAATATTCATCAATTTCATTCTCATCATAAATGGCATCTGTTTCAATATCTTCTTCTCCCTCAACACCTAGTTCATCTTCATCTCCTGCATACAATGTCGAAATATGATCATCATGATCCTTGGAATGCTCTGGTACTTCATCAGGATCTACCTCTAAGTAAAGTGGTTCTTGAACCTGATCTTGGTCTTTTCTCTCCTTCTGCAAAATTTTCAGTGGTTGTCTTCTATATTAAGGATTAAAGTTTCTGTTTTGTTGTACTTTCCTCTGAGAATTATTAATTTCCAATTCCAATTTTATCAATTTACTAGACAATTTTTTAATCACATTATTCATATCCTTCAATTTTTGATTTTGAGAGGATTCCACTTTAGCCTTTCCCTTATCTTGGGTAGGTTGTGCCTTTGGTGCTTTACCTGCAACCACCAGATTTACTTCTATTTCTAAAGCATCAATTTGGATCTGATCAAGGGTTGTGGATCTTCTCTCCCTCAATGTGAACCCATAATATGATTTAAATCTCCCTGCAAAAGTTATTTTTGCACCAGGAGGAGGGGGCTTGATCTCCACTGGAAGACTGTTGTAAAGTTTATTGAACCTTCTGATGAACTGAAAAACACTTTCATTAGATTTATTTTTAATAGCATTAAACTCTGTAATTGATACCCATGGTCTCGTTTATCTCCCCATCTCTGGGTAAACTGGTGCTCCATCTCTTCCCATGTAGGAATAGAGTTATTAGGAAGCCCTTTAAACCACTTTCTTGCTTCACCATCCAAGGATTGCACAAAAAGTCTTAAAACAACATCTAGGTGTTCAACATTGAGATTTTCTGCAAAATTACAAAACACTACTATATGCTTCTCTGTTTTTTCTTCATCCTCCCCTAAGAAACAAGGAAGAATTTTTAAGTATTCTTGACGCATTGGATTTAACTGTTGTGGCAACTGAATAGGTGCATACCTATTCAAAAAGAATGCAGGTGTTTCCATGTTTGCTTCTAAACTTACTGAACCTTGAGTACCAACAGATTTAAAACCTGTCTAAGGAGTAAATGGAGTATGAAAAGGTGGCAATGTAGTTATAGGTTCAGGTTGAACAACTATAGCAGATATATTTCTAAATACTGGGAAAGAAACAGACTCTAGAGACTGTTCTTGACAGTTGGGTTCTTCAAATGAAGTGGATGTAAAAGGTAGCTCTTGGTCAATAAAAGGTGAATGTTTGGATGAAGGATGTGTTGAACTATTGCCAGGTGCAGACAGTGTAGGACTTGGTGTAAATGGATTTTTTGGCCTTCCAACTCTCTTGGACACTAGTCTCTCACGGTCTAAAAGGGCTTGAGCTTTTGTTGTGAAGTATCTGACCTCGTGTGAGGCCTTTTTGAAGCCAGATTCATTGTTTTCTATTTAATACAACCAAATATTTCCTCCTCACTGAACAACTAGAGGAAAATATTAAAAACCCAAGGAAAAATGTTCTTGATTTCGATCCCCGACAGTGGCGCCAATTAATGTTGTCCCTTAAGAAACCAATTTCTTGGCTATGTAGAAATTGTGCTTAAGACATTAATTTTTATTATTCATGTCACTTATTTGTATGATGTATCCTCAAGTGAAGGGCCTGAAGGACCTGACCTTTAACCCTTAATATTTAGTTGATATGAAAGTCTCAGGATGCCATATGATGTTGAATATAAATGTTGTGTGAAGAATTCTTTGAGAAGTTAGAAATAATATGTTTTTGTTCATAGAAACTATTATATGTAACTTAGAAGAAATGTAGAAGTAGGAACTTTAAGTATAGGAGCACTCTTTTAAGGAATTTTAACTTCATTCACGTAAGTAAACAAAGACCTGCAACTTCATTACCATACTTAAAGAAAGGAAGACACATAATGACACATAATAGAGAAATTACAAAATCATACCCAAAAATGTGTGGAAAACTCCTGATTCTTTCATTAATCATCAATTTATCAAGAATACAATATCATAGTCTCCAGGTTCTTCAAAATTCGGACCTTTTTCCTATAATTTTGCCTCCTTTTATACATCATGGGATAGTTGGTAACTACCAAAAATATCAAACTGCTTAACTACCTCCTAACTTTCTAAATTAAAAGTTATTATAGAATATTACATTGTAAGGTAAAAGACACCTCATTCTTCTCAAGAAAACAAAATAACAAGAAGTAACAGAAATTAGAGTATGATTGGTGATTGTTGCTCGTTGTTTGAATCTATGGCTTGAGTATGTGGTCCTGCTGATGCATCTTTGGTCTGCTCTATCATCCATTCCTTGCACTTTCTCCATAATGGTACATTTGACTTTGGTGCTTCCTCTAACTTATCAAGTGTTATTCTGCAAGTTGTGATCCTACCATATGTAGGCTTGTCAGTAAACAGAGTCTTCACCATCCAGAGAAGCCTAAAATATTTGTTTAAGTTGTTCACAATGGTGGCTCCTTTTAATACTGTTGTCTTTTATACATATAATATTCAAACGAGGGGGAAAACCTGTAATTAATGTAACTAATTAATGGAGTGGCAGATGAGGTGACAAGGTACGGTGAATGAGGTGGACGGTAATGAATGAGGGTGGCAGATGATGTGGAGGAGATGAGATGGAGTGGAGCGATGGGGGTGGCCTGCTGTGGGGGTAGGGTGTGTACATGATGTTCATCGGGCTTGAACCCCCGCAACAATCTCAGGCTGCAGATCTCGGTCAAACACCTTGACGTCATGGTCAACTGTGGGGGTTGAGCTTGAGTTATAACTGGTGCTCGTTGCTCCCCCATAGATCACTTTACCTGCTTCTTGAACCCATGCTTGCTCATATCTTGTGACACCGCTCAAACTTTAACATATGGTTCGGGACCCCACCTTATATTAGATTTGAAAGCCATCAATAATATAAAACGAACCACTACTTTTGAACTTTCACATTCTCTTTTAATTTTGTTTTTGTAACATATTATTTGATTTTTTATTTTTCGTGATAAAATTGAAAATGAAATTTAAATGACGATAGATGCTACAACAGATGGGTTGAGGTGGGTGGGCTCTAGAAGCCCTGGATGAGTTTTGATTGATGTGTTCTCTGATATCCCACATTCATGCTTGGAATATGGCATAGTGGTGATTGACTGAATAGAGAATTGGCTCAGCCAATTTATGGTTGGGTGGAACGTGGTAATCCCATCACTGATTGGTTCGTTTCATTTATTAATGAAAAAAAATCATTCCCTTGATTTTCATGTGCAAATGTACTGATGTACATATGGATTTTGATGGTTGATATGTTTATTGTATTTATGTTCCTATTATGTTGTTTATATGCACATTTACCCCTGAGGTTGTTACAACTGACTAGTGGCCAAGAGACTAGATTTCCCCTCGGGGCAAGTTGAGGCCACCCGGTTAATCTGTGTGGTATAAATTTGCCTAATATATAATATAAAATGGAATGGACCTGCCAAGCTTAACAAAAAAAAATATCTAAATATAGAAATGTGAAATATATGCAAAATATAAATAAAAACTATAAATAAAGATATATTTGACCATATAAATTGAAATAAGTGTTGCAGAGTAGCTTAGTCTCTCTCAAAGTTAGAAATTACACTCTCATAAAATCAGCATATTTAATTTTTAAAATTAAACATTGTAACTTGCATTAGCCAATGCTAAATGTGGCCAACAAGCAAATCCATTGATATAATCATGCCTAATGAAATGGAGAAATTAATTGCCTACTCAGATACATAGACTTGCATAAATTCTGGTGGGTAGTAACCACTACTAAGCCATTATGCACACTTACATTTTTACACCTACTTATTAAAGTGTTGAAGAACACATAAATCAACATAGATATATGTTTTAACTTCCAATCTACCAAGGACCTAGAGGAATCAAATTTTTTGAAGAGTAAAACAAAATTTTTGATTCTCATAGAATCAGAGTTAAAATGGATCTAGGCTCTTTATATCAAACTAAAAATACGAGATTTGTTCCATGTGTTAAATAGTAAGTCATTTTTTTAATTAATAAACGATTTAAATTTTGATTAAATAATATTATTTGAGTTTTATTATTGTAATTCAATTTTATTGGTAGAGAGGTCTCTCAAACCCATTATTATAAAAATGTTATAATTAATGTCATGTTGAACATTTTGACTAGTAAATTACAAAAAAAAAAAAAAAAATAAAAAATAAATTAATTAATTAATGTAATGTAAATATTTTAAGTAGGTAAAACAAAATGAGAGATCATTGAGTCCCAATAAAAACAACTTAATTGTTATATTCATGAGTCCTAATTCTAACATTTTTACTATTTCTAAATTAATAGTTGATTATCCTAAATGTATCTAAGATCATTGTTATCTTTTTTTTTTACCTAGAATTTTGCACCGTTCATATATTATCTAATGCATAGATGGTGGTTCTCAAGAGTTGGACATATCCTTAATCTATTTAAAGATAAACAAATTATTTTTCCATTTCATTCACTCATGCATAGATGGTGGTTACTCAAAGAGCTGGACATATCCCCAATCTATTTAAAGATAAATGATTTATGTTTCCTTTTCATTCACTCTACACATAATGAGAGAATATTTTCTTAGAAACAAATCTTCATATACATGATGATCTCTTCAAAGTCCTTTACAACTATTTTTGGTGTTTATAGGACTTTAGGTAACATTGATGTGCTTAGTTTTCAAGGTACATGTTCTTAAGGATGACTAAGTATATTACTTTTGTGATTTCCCATGTGACCTTCATCACTAGATTTATTCCTTGGATTTCTTTATGTCATTGAAAATCAAAGAAAATCCTAAATTGTTTCTCCAAAATAAGTATTAACTTTTATAATACAACTTCAATGGGCTCAATGGCTAAGAGTATGCGTTTCTTCCTAAGAGGTCACATGTTCAAAACTAGAGGGGGTAAAGTATGTATTCCTTTGTAGGCTTTAGCAGTCAAATCGTTGCGAGCAGGTTCAAACAAGGGGTCTCATACACCAATAAAAATATATAACAAGACTCTTAACCATGGAAATTAATCTCCACTTGACTATAGAGATTCACAACCTGCAAATATGCTTTCATGCAATACTATAGCCCAACATAATGACTTACTAATGCCACATGCCCAAAATACCATAATCCATGTTCATATGACATTTTTTTATTTAATCAATTTATTAAAAAGAAATCTCAACATTTAATCTATAACCATTACTAAAAATATACTTAAAATATTTTAGGAAATTAAAATCCATACCTACAACTAAATGATATGAAAATTAAAAACTTATCTAAAATAAATGCATCTATTCAACCTTTATTATAAAAATTATTTGGACTTTCAGCTCTGTGAGTTTTTTGTTAGATTCATGTTCGGATTATCCACAGTTTCCAGTTCAGTCTGTCGACGTTTCGAACCCCAAAGGGGGTCCATCATCAGGACCATTCTGAAAGATAGAAAGAATGAATGAAGGAATGAAAGATGATGAGAGAAAGAGCAAGGACCTGGATATAAATACCCAACAGAACCCTAAAATGAGAGCCGACACCTGATTTTACATTCCTGCAATTATTATTATTTAATTTATTTTTATTTCTATATTTAATATTTAATTTATTTTATATTATTTTTAGCCTTAATAAATCAGTCCTAAATTAACAATTAGATTAATAAATTAATTAATCAATTAATTAATAAATAAAATTAATTAAAATTATAATTTATTATAAAATAATAATAATATTCAACACAGCTGGAAATCTTATTTGAAAATGAAACAAAAAATCTACCTAATATTGATTTTTAAGTTGTTTTAATAATTTTCAAAAGTGTGAATCATTCACAAAGAAATAAATGTAGGCTCAACATTCAAAACTATTTCAAATTCTCTATCCAAAAAGTCAATACGATAACATAAAATCACAAGTTTCTATTTAAAAATGGTAAATTGTGAAAACGTATCCTCCCTACCACACTAGCTCAGCACTTATGTAAGAAGCATTGAATTTGATTAAGCACATACCATGATGGTTGTCTTAAAAAATTCGTAAAACGTTTATAGTTTCCTTGTATTATACAGACTCGTCACTTCAGTAAACGACGTGGAAGCTTTAGATTTTTACTTTGTGAAGCACAAGATTATGTAAGAAGCATGGATGGCATAGATAGTGTCTTTGTGAGGCAAGTATGCTAGTCATATGTTCGTTTTCCTCATCTAGGTTCCAATCACATGATTGATTATATAGCCTACATGTTTAATTAATGTGATTATTTATCTTGATTTTTCATGTTTGATTACATAATTTGATTATTTATATAGATTCTTTTGAGTCACTGTGAGATGTTAAGTTACTACTTCAATTTCTCGGAATAACAAATAAATGTTGTTTATCAATATAACTTGTACCAAATTGGTACATTAAAAAGAAAAAAATGTGCAAAAGTAATTTCCATCTATTTATTTGTTTATTTATCCCTAAACTCCTTTATATATGGCACCTGTTGAATCAAAATTTGGAAAATGAATTTCATTGTATATTAATGATAATCAGAATAATGTATATGGTGTATATATAAATACAATAGGTAAACCGTTGATTCAATTTTCTAGGTTTCTTGGACTCTAACAACTAATTATCATAACACACCATAATCCAAATCATAACTCGAGGGTTAAGTGTCTAACATTCCTCCTTAATTCGAAGAGATGTATCTCAAAGTCCAAGAATGAGAGCTAAAATGCAAAAATGCATCACAACCAAGAGCTAACTGTATCTCATAAATGGTTTTCAAGGATGACCAAAAACCAAAAAATGAAAAAACTCAAGGTCTCAACCAATGATGGTTCAAATATGACCCCCAACTCTGGAACTATCATAGTAGTTCTTGAACAAAACAAATTTGGCACTATCAAAGCAGTTCCGAGAACAATTCCTAATGTGGTATCTTCTATTAGTGGAAGTGCTCCTTCACCATAAACTAATGTAGCAGATACCAAAGTAACTCGGCAAGTGGTGTTTTAGGGATAGAACATACCAACAAAAACTCAGTATGCCAAAAACATGCAATCATGCTCATACAATATAAAAGCTCATGGAACACAAATTCATCTTTGATTTGACTACAACTTGAATCTGACTACAAACTTGGACTCTAAGATGTAGCAAAAACTTTGATTATCTTTGAATCAAGCTCGCTTGATAAAACTTTGAACCTGTAGCAAACTAACAATTCCATCAATCCCCCCCTTCTCAGAACAGGGTGAGAAGATGAATTACTCTTCACTGTAAGGTTGGTCAATACTCTTGAACATAGCATGTGGTATCACCTGTAAATTTTCTTGGCAATTTTAGAGCAATCCCAAGAAGTTTTCTCTCTTGCAATAATTTTATTCTGAAACATCTGTTTGGATGATGATTCTTCTTTTCACAATGTTTATAAGGATGAAGATCATAACAATGATCTTTCTCATGTCCAACTTTGTTATAATGTTGGCATCTTATAATTTGTTGGTTGTGGAAAAACATCCCAAAAAATCTAGCATTATGAAAAACATGATTATCGATCAAATGGGAACTATTGCCTCAAAATGGATACTGAGGACCAAAAATAAAAATTGTTGATTTTGCATCACAAATTTTTTTTTTCAGAGTAAATTTTCAATATTTTTTTAAAATAATAGTAAAAAACAATAACAACCATTTTGTTTGGTGCAAAAAACACCTATAAATCGAAAAGTTTTAATGCTAGAATAACGTCTTTTGTTTCAGGGTACTTTTTCAACATTTTTTAATAATAACGTTAAAAATAAATATCACAACTCTGAAAAACTTTAAATTTCCAATGATTTTCAAGCATGACATTATTGATAAAATATCACATTTTTGAAAAGCCTTAAAATTCCAATGATTTGTATGCGTGACATTAAAGTTAAAATATCACTTCTTTGAAAAACCTTAAAATTCCAACAATTTTCAAGCATGGTGCTAAGAATAAATATTTATAACTGGTTTCAACCATAACATTAAAGATAAAATATCACGACTTAGAAAAACATTAAAATCTTGACAATTTTTCAACCATGGAATTAAAACTAAAGATTATGACTACAAAACAATCTTAAGTTTTCAAAATATTTCAAGCATGACATTATGGAAAAATTTTACGACTAAAAAAGAATTAAAAATGAACACCTGAATGAAAGAGATATTATACCAGGGGTAATTTTTTTTAAATGCTAAATGTATAACGATTTTAAAATCTTAGCCTAAGACAACTTCATAAATTGCAAAAAAAAAAAAAAATCAACTATCAAATCGACATGTAGTGTAGGTGAGCTCAACTCATTGTAATGAAAACTTAAATACCAACTATGAAATTAACATATTGTGGGACAAACTCGATTCATTATAATGAAAAATTCAAAATCAACTATCAAATTGCACATAATGGGATCGGGTTTCTAGAAAAGCATCGACATTAGGACCCTTACAGAATATATATATATTAGATATATATATATTTATAAGAAAGATACTACAGGAAAACAAAATTTCAAAAATATTGAAAAAAAAATAAAAAATATAATAAGTAATAAAACATTAAAAAACATGACAAAAAAAAATCAAATATTAAAAATTTTTATATAGTAATGTCATAAAAAAATTATAAAATGAAACAATTAACAATACCATGTAAAATTAAAAAAAAACAAAGAGTAAAAATAAAATAAAACTAAAAAAAAACAAAAATACAAAATTACAACATTAAAAAATTAAAAACTTAAAAAACTCGTCGGCGCCCATCGAGGCCAACCAGCTAGGGGTGGCCAAGGGACGATTCATGACAAAAAAAAAAAATTAGATATTAAACTATATTTAAAAAAACAATAAAAATTGTAAAAAAAAAAAAAAGAATTACTGTAAAAAATGAAATATTTAATAAATTATAAATATAAATATATATATATATATAATATATATAATATATGTATATAATATATATATAGATAGATTATTATTATTATCATCATCCAATTCTAAGGTCACAACCAAGCCAAACACCAAATTGGTGTATGAGACCTCCCTCTTTGTGGGAAAAGGGACCCACCTCCACGCAATGATCTCACTGCTAAGTCTACGAAGGCATACATACTCTACCCCCTTCTCGTTTTGAACTAGTGACCTCTTATGAGGGAACACATGCTCTTAAATAAAAATAAAAAGAAAAAGCCATATTTTTAAGTTAGGAAAAAAAAATTGAAAACAATTA